>APFE031142543.1:206568-253518 GCA_000404065.3 Pinus taeda | reverse complement strand
TATGAAAAATCGATAACTACAATATCATAAGCACTTATGACGTAGCTTTTTTCTAAGGTTTTATATAATTTTATACAACTTGAAATCATAACTAGGTGCTAGGATGTCTTATATTCAAAATTCCCTAGAGCATTTAGATCCTACTCACAAATGGTACATGAATATCAACATCAACATCGTTCAAGACCATTATCATGAAGGAATAGCCACGGGAGACATCCTCCTCATAATCATAACTAAGAGTATCAAGAGAGGAGAACTCATGGCGATTGAAAAGAAAAAAATAAACAAACCTTCATATGAGGTCACCTCCATGTGTATCATTAACTATATTCAATCCATGCATAATCACGTAGTGATTATAATCTTCTAGGAATATGGCCAATAGAGAAAGTGATAACCTAGTGAAATAGCACATTGTGGAACCCCACTAGTTATAGAAGTCAAACTAGGATCCAACGCTATATTCATTAACATAAAATATAGGTACTATTTCTTTCAAAGTGGTCCCTACTTCTATAAGGAATCGATCCTATAACTACAATATCGGGGTAGAGAGATTCATTCGTAAATAAATAAGATGATTTAGCTTAGGTTTCTCTATGGATTCTCATGTACTTACAGCCACATAAATTATGAGATGAAGAAACTATGGAAAGTATTAGAAATACACTTCAATGTTATGTACAATCTTTTGAGTTGACAAAAAAATATTATACAACTAGACTTCAATTTGTTCTTACAGGGATATCTCAAAATCCATCTTTTAATCCATCTTATGAACAACCAAAATAAAGGATGGATACAAGCCTTATTTGGATCAATCCCTCCTCAAAAAGACAAGAATTCAAAAGAGGAGAAAATAGTAACTCACAAAAAAATATAAATATTATACCTTTATTGAACTATAACATCCTGGATTAGGATCCCTCTAATGGTTCTATGCATCTACATGTGACAAATAGGCCACTGAGCTAGAATCCCATTGAGACCCCAGGCCTTTGTATATATAGATATCTTAAGTAAGTGCGGGAACTTAGAAATATGTTTAAGCTCTATGTGATTATGCAATGGGTTAGTGAACCCAGGTTATTAGGAGAGTGAGCAAAGTTTCATGGAGGCATGGTTGTGTATCTATGCATGTTTATTGTATTAGGAAGGGGGGCCAATACACGTACAATTTTAAGGCTAGAGCGCTTATGTCATGATTGGGCTAATGGGCAAGAAAAATTGTGATTGTGTTGTACAGTAAGGGACAAAAAGAGTACAGTGGCCAAATAATCCACAAAAAAAAAAAGCATTGTCATGATAGAAAGGTATATTATAATATAATAATATAAAATGTGCTAACCAAATCTATAAAACAATATTTCCTTATTTAGTGAGATAAGAAAAAAAGGAACAAGTGTCTCTTGATGATGGCCTACAAGCGTACCTAGAGGACCCAGGAGGGCAATGGAACTATTAGAACTACAGGACTCTATAACATTACTATTATTTCAAGTAACTATTTGGAAGGTGGTAGCAAAAACTCATTGACTTTAGGTGTAAGGAAGAGTGTGCACCACTTCATTGCAGGTTGACGGAAAATGTGAGCAAGTTAGCCATGTTAGCCATGCTCGTTGGAGGATGTTTGGCTTGGCAAGTTAGCCATGTTATTTTTAGTACAAGATTTGTTCATGGCACAAGATTTCAAGGGTGATTAGATACTAAGAGCACTCCGGCAGGATGATCTACCACTCAGTGGGATGTCTAAGGTCTGTAATCAGGTAGAAACTTTAACAAATAAGTTCTTGGAATGTGTTATGCTTACATTCCATGGATTTTCTTGACATTTATTTCATGTTATTATTATTTTTTTTTCAATTCACTACATTGTTGGTTATCTTTGGGTAATGTTAAAAATTTGTGTGGGTGGCATCTCCAAAAGGAGGGCTAGGGATGTTACAAGTGGTATCAAATCCCTGCATAGTTCAAAAATAGAGAATATAAATGGAGGAAATATTGCATCTCTAAGATATTTTTTGTTTATGGAAATATTGAAGTTGCACATTTATTATTTGAAAAAAACTTAGAAGCTTGTCACATTTAGTACATACCTAATGATAATAGCTAACCAGGTTTTCCACCTTTAAAACCTGGTAAATGATAATAATGGATGGGGGTTTTCAACATTGAAACCCCAATGTTGATAAATTAGAAGCCGCTAAATAACACTATTGGTTTTCTATTAGTATCCATGAGCATGAAAGCAACATAGGGAAGAGTGCAACCCATCTCAGGTGGTTTTGCTGCTTAGGTCATCATTCTATGGCCCCCCGGGAATTTTGAGAATGCTTAGTTGTAGGTTCAAACCGTGAGCTCCATAACATAAGCTATGTGTATTTAGGAGAGAAAAAAAGCATATTCATCTTTTTTGCAACATCACTCCACCATGGAAGCTATGTAATGAGCCTCGAGAGCATTACTATGTACATTATGACTCTAATTCACTCGTTGACGTCAATAATTATGATTGTTATTTACAAATGTAATTATATTGCAATAATTTTCATTGATGTAAGGAATGTTTTGGGATCGATGGCAAATGACCATATTAATTTTTTTTTGGCATCCAAGCACATTGGCTAGTCAACTTTAAATACATTGCAGTGTTCACAAGCCAAAATTTATAATGGGACCTTCAATAGCTACATTGATGTTAGAATATTTTTTTTCCTGGGGAAGCAAAAACTAGCATATTTTTACTAAAGGAAAGTACTTACATTTTCTTTTTTTGTTGACTATTGGCAAAGACTGTGGTATTGTACTTTGGTTACACATGGTAGAATTCCACTGAATCCCCAGTGGGTTGGCCACAAGACCAAACCTCTGCAAGCTACTTGAATTTTCATTATTTCATCTCATCCCCTATATTTTGAACTTGATATTATGCTCCTGTAAAAATATATTTTCTCATATATTACCCTAAATCCTTCTATCTATTTCATATATCCATTCATAATATCCTATTACAGTTTGAGTACATATTACATACTATAATTATATGTTCTTACAATGATATCTAAAATCTCTTCAAAAAGAGATTAAATAAACTATTCTAAAATATAAACATATTCATATATAGATCATTATAACATTTTCGAAAACAATCCTTTTTATTTTTATACTCTTTGAATTTTGAAAGATTTCCTTATCAAAAGCTAAAAAATTGATCTTTTGGGGCACACTATAGTAACCATACTTTGATAAAAAAATTGTAACATGATTATTCTCTATGAAAATATGTTAGAGAAGTAATCCCTTCAATGTTTAATTAGCATTCAAATTTGATGTATCCAATTTATATAAAATGGCCACTTAAATTTTGATCTCATCTGAACCTATTCAATAATTACTTTTGAGTCTCTATACACATTTATCTCATCAATGTCAAGTCATTTTGCATAAAATGAACCCTTGAAAGTGACTACATCAACTCAATCATTGGGACTTACCTCAGTGTACCTACTAAAATTAAAAATATTCAAGTCTTAAATAATATATTTGAGAGGTTGCTATAACCCTATAAGATGATGCCACATCAAAAAACCACAATAGGAATTTTGACCATACCTCCTTCATGTGACCAAGTCTCCTTGGAAACTTCTCCTTCTTATCCTCTATCTCTAAAACTTTAGTAGAGACCTTAAGCTAGTGCCCCTTACATCACGCTCTACTTGGTAAAAAAATATTAGCATAATCTCCTAATTATAGAATGGAAAAGAACGATATTCCTTGAAGTTTGAAAACCATTGTGAAAGTAATTTCCCTGGTAGATTTATTGTCTCATATAGCAAGTAAATTAAGAAATTTCAATACCTCACACTATACTAATACCAAAAAAGACCAGAAATGAGAATATGATCCCCATTTTTAGTATCTTGTCTACATAATACACATCTTTTTGGTCCTTGAAAATTTTTTCCAGTAATATTTTCCCATGAAATAATTTTATTTTGAACACCAACAAAATAAAACAATTTAGCTTAATAGTATTTCCCACTTCCAAGACTTTTGAAACCATGATTCTTTTGCAATCATGCTACTTCCCTATGAAATATGGATATAAATGTTTCACTGGAATCTATTCCATATATTGGCCACCACTCCAAAACATTTATCCTTTATACTCATAAAAAAAATACCTTTTAAGCTTAATTAAACTATATATTTATCCCACTCTAGATGTAAATATCCAAAGTTACTAATCTCCTTAGTATTAAGCAAGGAATGTGAAACAATAAATAAATTTTGATCAAGATAGATATGGTTTAGGAATAAGAAACTTTTTCTATGAATATAGGAAAGAATAGGGATTGATAGTGAGTGATTATCATCTAGTCCTTTAATTGAATCCAAACCTATCTCATCCAACCCTATCTCCACTATCATTCCCATCCCAACCTCCTATCTCAAATTACCAAGTAACCCATGCTTAATCTTCGTCATAATCCTAAAGATGAAAGATGCTATGCTTGTTTCCTAATCCTTGTCTTTGATATAGGTCACTAGTTATGTATTTTTCAGATATTTTATGTTTATAATATACTACCATATTTTTTTGCCATTTAATGCCTTCCATAGATTCTTAACTAGTAAATCCATATTCAAGTATTTTGTATCCTTAGTATCCCATCCACCAATAACCACTTTACAAGAGATCACTTGAACGCTAACTAAATGTATTTTCTTCCCTTTTCCTTGATCAACCCAAAGAAATTTGACAATGATAAATTTAACTATATTAATGGTATATTTATGCAACTTTTATATATGCCTCCAATGTACAAATATATTTTGTAAAACCAATTTAATCAGTATATTTTGTAAAACCAATTTAATCAAAACTAGCCTCCTCTCCATTGATGACCATTTAAGTAAACAAAATTACATCTCTATCTCTCAAATTTCCTTATAAGGCATTCACAATGTCTCATAACATAACTATTTTTTTCAAAAAGGCCCCAAGATATCAAAAAATTCCATTCAATGTGATTAATTTCACCTCAAAAATACTAGCAATCTCCAACATTACCGCCTCCTCTTTCTTTGATGAAATCAAGGTAGATTTGAATTTATTCAGATATAATCCCAAGGCATTCGGAAAGTTGGAAACAAAATTACGAGGGGCATACCATTAAGAGATTGTGGCCTCCCCTATAAGCATTATATATGTTAATTTTGCATTTCTAATCATTGTGCAACCTACTATAATGGCCATGGATCATGCCTCGAATGATGCTTCTTCTTAAACCATCTAAAAAAAGTTGAAAGAGAAGAGTTAAATGATCATACATCTTTCAAAGGCAACTGGAAGCCTTAAAGAAACCAATATGAAGCCCATATATGATGAAATCAAAGTTTACCGTGGGTTGATTGAGTCAACTAACATGACTCCAAATCCAATCTTATGTAGGATAATCTTTAAAAACTATTAGTCCACAATTTCATAAGCTTTAATCAAGTAAATTATTATAAGGTACACCTCCATATATCACGATTTAATAGTGTATGCATTATTATGTGTTAGTGACACGAGCATGTAACTTTCCGTAATCTAAACAACCAAATTGCGTGAGAGAAATATGATTAGACAATTTTGATTTAATCCTAATAGTAGTGATTTTTGAAATCATTTTATACATTGTGTTACGTAATGATATAGAAATAAATGACAAAAAGTAGGTCTTGATAATTTAGAAATGAAAAGACGTTGAAATCACACAAAGAGACCTTGGTTCCTTAGTCAAGTCCAAGAGTTCCCTAATCATAATATCGAGAAAATGAAGAAAATCCTCCAGCGACCAATCTTCTCTTCTTCGACTCATATCACTATCCAAAACTTTTAGAACCTCCATCACTTATTGTTTTGTAATTGTCCTCGCCATATGATCATTTTCCTCTGCATTCCATTTTAGGAGAAAAATTAATAACTCCATTTGATTTTTGAAATTAATTCCTTCTTTTCCTCTATACTGGTTGCTAAAGAAACTCATCGCTTCCTACTATGTGTCCTTTCGAGGTGTAAGATGATTTCCCTCATCGCCCTTAATACACCATATGGAAAATTTCTTCCCTATTTTAGACGCATTCTTATGAAAGAAACTGAATTTTTATCTCCTTCTCACACCCATATAGACCAACTCTTCAAATGCCACTCATCCTCTTTGAAGCTTTAGAATATAATTATTTCTTTCCTCAAGATTCAATATCCTCTTTTTGTGCCATATGTGAAATATTCTCATATTCTCACTCCATAAAACCAATCAAAGCCTCAATCATGATGTCTAATGAAATCATCTACTTGACAAATTCCATTTTCTTCATTATTTCCCAACTCCTAACTTTTTTCTTTAATGATTATAGTTTACAACTCACAACATCCATTAAAGATAATAGTATAATTGTAATCAATTTCTACCAACTTACCCAAACTAGATCTTACAAATATTTTTCCTTTAATCAAGATTGCTTAAACTTAAACAAATATTCTTTTATATCATTTTCATGAGACCATTCTATGAAAATTAGATCATGATATAAAATTATTTAATTATATATCCATGAAATCAAATTTCCCAATCTACCAACTAGATATGCTTGAACAAACAAATTGTCCAAACTCTTAGAAATCCCCTCCAACTTGATAGGACCATTCCTCCAAGCTGGTATTTCCAGAACTAGAATGATGTCCAACAAAAAAAAATGAGCAAATATCACCTTGAAATAAACTTCAAGCTTATCCTTTTTTCTTTTGTATCCCTAGAAAACTTCTTCTTCCATAGTCATATTGATATATCCTCATAATGAGCTAGATTGAGTAGACAACTAACATAAAGAGGGCCCAATAACATCTTTCTATTTGAAAAATGAGCATATATGTTGATAATATGCATTTTCATATTAGAACCTCTTACGTATCCTCATAAAATTATCCGTTATTTTATATGCTCCGAGGTTAATAATTCTAGGATCTCAAATCACTACCAAACCTCCGAAGGGTCTTTTTGTAGTCAGAGCACAAGCATTCCATTCATGAAAAATTTTTAATAATAGTTCCCATGGCTTATCCCTATTAACCATTAGCTCTTGAAATAGAACTACCACTAGATTCTTTGTATCAATATCATCCAAATTAATGTGGTAACAAATATGAAAATACATATTGAAAACTCAATCACATAGCTATAGCGAAAACTCAAATTCAACTCATTAATGACAAATACTCAAAGTTGTTTACCTGCATAATGGAAACAAACTAGCTCGGGTGGAGGTAGATTATATATGAGAAGGATTTGGTATCTACATACCTATAAACTATGTTACAATGAGACTTCAAGGCTTTTTATTATTGAGAAGCGATGAAAAACCATAAAAATTCAAAAGTCTAACACTAGAAGATGAAGTATCAAATGTTTGTGGGCCGTGTTGGGATTTGTTTGTACATCAACTTCCTCGGGTCATAACTTTGGAATACAATATATGTTTGATGCATAGAATACCTTGCTAGAAAGTCTTATCAGAGAAATAAACATTTCTAACACAAAACACCACCGTAGGCTATAGATTTTCCCATTTTACAAAAATATTTCATTTATTGCGTCATAGTAAATTCTGTTACAATTAAGGAAACAAAAAGAAATAATTTTGGGGTCCAAATGGAATAGGGGAGTGATGCGCGTATCCTTTTAGATGAGTGACGACCCCCCATTCACCACCCTTAGGAATCAATGCTCCCCATTGTGTTAGGACGCCTCCTTGAGATAAGGAAACTTCTACTAACCTTGGTCCCATTCTAACCACACTACCTGGTGGAGGAGATGACAAGATTTGGCAACTAGATATAGTTGGATCCTCTATTTGTGAGTGTTCTTGATTTGATGTTTTTTTGTCTATTCATTGCAGTTTGGGTTGATCTTTGTTGGTGTCAACTCCTCAATAATGTCTAATGTGTCCATAAATCTTGAAAATATAGTTGAAGGTGGTCCACATTAAATATTGGGTGTAAACCAATGAATGGTGGGATACTAAGCTCAAAATCATTATCACCCACAACCTTGGTGATTGTGTAAGGCATTTATCCGAGTGGACGAAGCTTCCAATGGGCTTCCCCAAGGCGTTATTTCCACATATGTAACCAAACTTCATCACACACCAAACTTACCTAATTAGATTTGGTTGCTAGCCCTACCTAATTAGAGTGGTCTCTCTCAAGAATCTCACAGCCAATAAAATGAATCGGAAATAAAATAGTTCTTAGGCTAGGTACCCAAATGTGAGTAGGTTTGAATTTAGGGTTTGTTGTAGGAAGGTCAATAGCTCTAGGAAATAAGGTGAGGGTTTCAAAAGATCAATTGTAGAGATATAATGGGGAAAGGTAGGTATGATGAGTGAAATTTTTGAGTTATCATGGTGGTTTAGGGTTGAAAAAGTGAAGGATCAAAATGAGCATATGAGTTATGAATTCATTTATTAGAAGAAAGAACACATAACATGAAAATCTCATCAGAATAGAGCATAAGACTTATGAATTCTAGTAAACACCTATGATATCATCACAAGAAATCATAGATATGATAATATCGAGAAATATCTATTCAATTGGATGATAAAACAAAGGAAAAACAATGTTAGAAAAACATACCAAAAGAATCACAAGATAATAGTTGCAACTTCTTGTATTATTCTTGCAAAGTGTACACTAGCTCCAAGCCTCTCACTCTCAAATGTCAAACCCTTGATTTGACTTAGATCTAGCTACATATAGATAAAAAAAAAAAAAATTCTGCTCTTAGGGGTCGAATCCATCATAATAGGAATTCTTTACATCAATCTCTCTAGCCAAACCTAAAACTAGGGAGGTTAGAAATTAACTCCCAATTTAGCTGTAACTCATTCACTTTGACTTTACAAGCATAATGAGAATGAATTTACATCATTTGACATTTACGAGATCCATTACAATTAATTACAACATTTCAAAACCCAAGAAGACAAAATACATCATGAAAAGTTTTCGTCGACTCATAAAACTCGAAAATTTCACCTCCTCGCAAAAGTGCAACAAAATTTCTTAGCAGCATGATGTGAGAGATAGAAGCACATTGTGCTACTTGTGGGGACTTTCAGGGGGTTTTTCTTGATATTTTTTCTGAATTAAGGGTTGATGAAGATAGCTTATGATGTCTACATTCCCTCTAGACCTTCGAATGTTCAAAAATCATTCTCCAAGGCATCAAAAAATCAATTTTCCCAAGTCTACTCTAGAAGTGCAGCGAGGGGTTGAAAAGGGTGGAAAAAACATGTTTTTAGGTGGTTTTTGAGCTTTTTGTTGGAACCTATGAAGTGACATGCAAAACCAAATCCATATCTAATATGTACTACTCTATATCCATCGATCCAAGTGAAAATTTGATCATTTGGTGCTTGTGAGAAGAAGCACAATGTGAGAGGTAAGAAACTGATTTCGAGTGAAGTTTTAATGTCGTGGTGGCTAGAATGGAGCTCGATGATAGAGAAGTTGTCAATAAATGTGAAATGAGAAATTGGAATGGTTGGATGGTCTTCTTATAGGCTCTAAATCGATTTTTTCTTTGGGTTATGAAGTGATATCACTCGTCTTTTTGAAAAATTGAATGATAGGATAGTGTACAACAACTTTATCACTTTATTATGCAAGGTTACATCTTCATAAGGAGTAAAATGTACCTTAGGGATCATTTAAAACAATTTTTCTTAATTACTAACTCCCTTGATGGTGACTATTATGATGAGATCACTCTGAACATGAATTTTGATGATATGACCTAATAATGACACGAAATGAATATCGAAAACCATAATTTATGAGTTTTGAAACCTTGTAGTGATATGATGACCTTCAATAATGACCAAGACACTCTTTGTGTGACCTATCACAAGTAGTGATGACAAGAGCATGACAACATTTTATGACCTTGACTATGGAGGGAGTAGTAATGACCTAGAACTCACCAATGATCAAATTTTATTTGAAAATATTAAAATTTGACCTAATGACCCTATCAATCACATGGAAAGAGCACATTTCATCACTCTTCACTCATAGAAACTAACGCACACTTTTCAAGAAATTAGCCTCCATCACCTATAACTATTTTTAATTTTTCTCAAGATTCACACATGCATTTGCCAATATGTTTTATGGGGATATGCACAAGGATGATGGAAACATGATCACCAAATTATAGGTCAATCCAATATACCATTTGAGATATATGGATAAAACAATTATGCTACAAAAGTGTTTAAAAATTGCTATAGGATTGACATATTTGTTATAGGAGTGACCAGAATTGCTAGAGGATTGTGATCGACATTGAGAGAGGAGTTAGATCTTAAGTTTTCCTAGGGTGAATGAAGAAATAAGTCTAACACACCTCCATCGTCCATCCTCCACACCATTTAGTCAATTCGATTTCATCTTTATCGAGGAAAAATCCCCATTTTCACCCCTTCTTCCATTACTTTCACCACAACAAAGGCTTTTGGTCATTGTCTATAAATTAAGAATGAATTATTATTTTTTTCGGAAGAATTATGTGAATGATATTGTTTTCATAGAGGGGTTTTTGTGATTTCTACAAGAAGAAATGCATTAATGTAGCACTTTTCAATTACCCTATAAGAACCAATCGTGATGAATACATTGGAGATTTATTTTCTCAATTTTGAGAAGTTACAATACCTTCACAAAGCTTCTACAAGATCATTGTGCATCTCCAACAACAACCTTTGATCCATTGTGGAACCCATATTTTCATCACATGAATCATGGAACTTCAATCAAGAATGAGAATATTCCATCCAATGAATTTTTTTTTAATGAAAGTGACATTTTGTACCTGAAAGAGAATTCCAACAGCCTCATCCAACCATCAACTTGTCAATCACAAGGTATAACGCTCACATCATGAGCATCTCAATGACAACATTTTATCTAGTGATGTGAAGCAACAACAACAACAATGACAACAACAACAAAAAAACGTACAAGACCTCTAGATTCAAGGCTATCAACAATATGACCTCGAATATATTATCACATGCAACTTCAAGATCATCACTAGTAGCTTCATAACAATGAAAGGAAACTTAAACGATCATGCTAGTAAGCTCAATATCACCTGAAAGAACAAATCAAGGGTAATACTAATGTATGAACTCCTCTAAACCTTTCCTATGAACTTATTTTATCTTGAAAACATTGCAACGGTATGAAAGAATTTTTTTTATACCCAAGAGTAATAACAGAGAAACCTCAACCTCATCTAGCACTTAGATTCACTTTTCCACCAAGGCACCCATAGATGTGGGAAGGAACAAGACAAACGTGAAGAGGACTTGAGAAAGGAGTTGATAAATTGGGTTGTAATTATTTAGCCATGATGGAGGTCAAAGAGTGCGAAGGGGGTAAGTGAGGGCTAAATTAGTTGACAAAAAACACTCTGATTTATTTTGCATGCAATGAAAAAAGAGAAAATAAATTGAAAATAAATAAATAAATAAAATAAAATAAAAAAAGAATAAAAAGGTGTACCCACCACCTCTTGGCATGCAATTATTAGTTACTACGAGGTTCAAGTTACATGCTAGGGAAGGCACATAACTTCTACAATAAGAGCAAAGATTTTATAGGAAGTAGCATCACTGCTACACGAAGAACATATTTGCTACCGAAAGCTAATAAAGTGATATAGGAGGGAAAAATATCATCCGAAAACCCTTGGAGGAATGAAAATATTGAAATTAAATGGAAAGGGTGCAAACAAAGATGCTATAAGAGAGGACAATGCTACTACAAGAAGGAAACAAGTTATTACACGAAAAAACATTAGTGCTATAGGATTACCAACAGTGCCACAAGATTACAAACAATGCTATAGGAGAGCTCCTTTATAAAATTTATATTTTGGGGCATTGGAAAATGATTAATTAATTACTAAAAGGTATAAAAAACATAATACAGGTACAAAGGATTTTCTATGGGTAGTGTGAGTTGCATAATGGCAAATTCTCCAAGGGTGAAAGGTATCCAAGTTAGTAGTTTGGTCATCACATCATTCCTTTCTTTTTCTTCAGCTTATTCACCATCATTTCTCCCTCTATAAGAAGAAATAACTTTATGTTAAGTGTTTTCAATTCCATAATTTAATGAGTGAAGTATAATTCAGATGGCTAGTCAAGGGTGTTCATGAGAATTTGATGGATAGTATGATTTGTCATGGCCAAGACTAAAAAAATAACTCATCAAATTGAAAAATGAGGCCACAATTGTCAAAAAATTTCATTTTTTTAGAGTTTTTACAGGAAAATTTACTTCCTATAGCAGCCTCTCCTTGCCGCCACATTTGTTTCTTATTTTTTTCCGAGATGGAAGGGAAATACATTGAGGGAAAACTTGAATGTGTGTTGTAGGAGGTATCGAGGACACCTAGATTCCTCTGAATTAAAAGCTCACTGGTGTAAGAAAAACCCTAGATATGCACATAGAAATTAGAGTCTCTAAATGTGGGAGGAGGATTTGATAGAAGAATAACCTAAAATTGAAGGGGAGAAATCAAAGAAAGGATCATAAGAAAGGTTAGAGATAAAATAACAAAAATAAAGGTTGAGCCAAAGCCAAAGGAATAAATTGAAGAGAATGCATGGTTCCATTCAACATAGGAAGCTACATCCACATCAATGTGGGATATCTAAAGATTCATTTTAGGCACAAAAGAAGAACATCATGGCAATAACATAGATAGGCTCTTCAGAGTACAAGAAATATTTTCACCGGGGTTTTATGGGGGACCACTAAATTAGACAAAAATTAAGGTCCATCTAACCTTTATTAGGCACATAAAAGTTATACTAAATCTCTCTTTATACACTTAATAATGCATTTTTAGCTTTGATATGTTCTTATAAAGTTTTAAAGATAATTACATATTATGTTCCTAATATTATTTATTTATGTAGAATATTGAGAGAATATTGTGTAAATTCTGAATGGGATAATATAGGGACTCGGTTGCTACTATAGGATCGAGAAATATTGGATAATAAATGAATAGGATATTATGAAACTATTGAACAAATTCTAGAGCTCGAGTTATTGAAAAAATCTAGGAAGGTGTTATGTGTCATTTAATGAAAATTCATATTGTTGGGAACTAGATCCATTTTTTGAGGGATCTTGGAGGATGAAACAACCTCCCTTTAAGGATAATTTTGCCTCGTTACTTTTTATAACTACAAATTCAAATTTTCCTCTAGAGGAAGGTATTTCTTAGTCTTCTTGTGGAGAAACATTCTTATTTAGTAGCTCCACATTCATTTCTAGCAGGATTGATTCAAATAATGAATTTTGGTGGCATTTTTAGCTTGTAAATCTTGGTTTCATTTATAGGACTATTGTTTTCCTTTGGATTGGCCATCTAAGGAGACTTAGATCCCTCTTTTACAATTTCTTTATTACCTTAAAAAAAAAAAATGGACTTACATCTCTTATTTCTGCATTTACTATTCATGCTTTTTATTTTGTAGGTCATATTGGTTAAATGATTCAAGTGAGTTTTTTTTACACGTTATTTACCAAGTCATGAGAATGATGCATCCTTAGAACAACTTTGAAAAGTAATATTCATAATTTAGCTACTTCGATTGGTTTACTAATTCACAAATCTAGAATTTCTCCAAGTTCCTTGTAGTAAAATAGTGGTAATTTTCTATTATTTTTGTAGAATGTGTTGATGAGATTCATTTTAGTTCATTCCACTTGTATTGGTTCATGAAAACATTCAAGTTAATAACACAATTTACCCCATGGAATTTTCACTTCATTAGGTTAGACATTTGGTAGGTTAACTAACTCACTAGTTCTTGAATTTTCTGTTTTTACAGTAGTAATTTTCCGTTATTTTTTAGCACATGTTAATAGGGGTATATTGGATTGATTCCACTTGGAACAAATTCCTATGAAATACTACTTAATTTTTTTTTCTCATCTCATTTTCATTTGATTTACTTGGGCATTGGGCAAGTTATATCACTCGTGCAGAAAAACATGCCTCATGTAGCACTCTTATAGTACATGAGTGTTTATGAGGTCCCCTCAAAAATATTGGTTTTGTTTCCCTTAGGATTGAATAATGACCCATAGGCTCCAAAAACATGATTGAGTAAGACCAGAAGCCTCTTAATCCTTTCCACTTCATCATTACAATTCAACTATGGAGTTATGGTTAGCGGAGAGATTCATGACTTGAAGAGCATAATCATGGTTTTCATTACTACTTTTGGAGCACCTTATTGAATTTGTTGAAAAAATCTATCCTTAATTCAATGATGGAAGAATGATTTCATTTTTTTCATACATCTTGAGCTATGGTTTCCATTTCCATCATTGTTATTTATATTGCATAGACTAGGTTTCCTTTTGATGCAATAGTTACATTTTTGCGAATAGAATAGTATTTACATTCCTGAAAGTAGGTTAACCTTTATATTTATTCAAAGTAGAGTAAAATTTTCATTCATGCAAATATACAATGATTTCCAATCATGCAAATCCATGATTCAATGATATTCACTTCATTGCACCATACCAACTAAAGAATAACACATTACATGTTGCACAAATAGTGTTGACACCTCTTAGGTTTGTACAAACACTCGGTTGGTAATTTAAGTTGGTAGCAGAGGAGTTTCAAAATTATGGTTGAAGTACTTTGGCTCATCAAATGACACTACAAGATGTTGGGTTCCTAGCCACATATTACATTGTGTTGTAGTATAGAACCTAGGAACATCTAAGTGCGATCTTTGTTTACTACTATGCTAATAATTTTTTGTCAAAATTATGTGCATGGAACCATCTATATTTATCTCAAATATCCTTAGGTGTATTTTTGTGGTCTCTAGGCTTGATGTTCTAATTCATTCACCCTTGGCCTAAAATTCCAACAAGTAAATATAGATGACTCGAAGTTGCAGCAAACAATATAGTATATTAATATGAGTTCCTCTAAAAATGTTGATAAAAATGACTTTATAGTTCTACATTAAACCTTGTTCTCATTCTAGATGTTGAGTTTACGTTCAAGTATCATACATTTTATTTTCCCCTATAAAATTTCCACAAGAAAACAATGAGCATGAATAGCTATTTTAATCATTCAAATGGTATTTAATTAAAAAGAGATTAGTTGGAAATCCAAAGAGGTTATGATGATTACAATGTTGATGAAAATTGGAGTTTTTTTTGTCATCAATCTAGCTGTATTTTGGAATAGTTTGTTTAGTATTTAACATGTAATAAAGTATTTAAATTTTATTTTGGAAATTTGATTTTGTATATGAAAACATAAGTATTTTTTGAAATAATTTTTTCATTTTTGATTTAGGCATTTTTATTATTGATTCTTTCCCCAACTTATGGGTATGTCAAAATTGAAATATGGATGTCATTCATATTTTTGTGCTTTGTATTTTTACTACAAATGTTATTAATGGAATTTTAATTATTCTTCCATGTTACAACCTTAACTTTGAATTACATTAAATGTTTGTTTTAATTTAATAGATGGTTACTTTATATTTGTATTGTGAATGCGAAAATGGAAATAGACCATATTTGAATATTATGATAAATAAAAAGTTGCATTTATATTATTTAATAATAAAATATATTCATTTGATTAAAAAATTTCATCCTTACATGGTGACCATGTCAATTTAAAAGTGTTAATTAAAAATAATATAATATTAGCATACTTGTATATTGTCCGTAGTTCCCCTTTGGCCATTTCATTATGGAAGAACCACCAAAAAAAATGGCCATTGGAGCCCCAAAAATGTTCATCTTGTTGGTCTAATTAACAAAGAACATGCATAGAAGCAATCAATCCAAGCTCACTCAAGCTCATCAGGCGCCAACTTAGCATGAACAGGGCTATTTTTCGTCTTTGGCAGTTGTATGCTCATCATCCAACACTTTATTTAGCTCTTTTTTTTTCTTTTTGCCTCTCTTAGCCGTAGCAATGACAACAAAACTTCTTTCCCTACCTCTTTTGCCCTTACCTCTTTTGCCCTTCTTGGGGTATATGGTCTATCTTCTTTTCTATGGGTCTTATGGGTTGTGTCGTTTTGTCTTTCCATCCATCCTTTTTTTTTATTCTATGTATTCAATTTGGTTTATATAATATAAATAATTTTCCAAAAAATACATATATTGCTTGAGTTTATAATATTGGTAATCTTTTGCTTGATTAATCCTCTAGATTTGAAATATTAATAAGTTGGGTTTATTAATAATCATTTTTAGGTTTTATTAATCCAGGTGAATCTCTTACTTTATTAATCTCTTGTTTTTATAATATTAATAATTCATTGGGTTTAAAATATCAATCATTTGAGTTTATTAATCTTTTGGATTTATAATATTGATAATCCTCTTCAATTTTCTAATTAGTTGTGTTTATAATATTAATCCCTTACCTTTAAAATATTAATCCCTTAGTTTTATTAATATTTTGGTGTTAAAATATCAATACTTGGATTATTAATTTCAAGGGTTGGTAATATTAATCCAAGGGATTATAATATTAATGGCTTGAGATTTTAATATTAATACCCTCGCACTATAATATCAATGCCTGTAGTCTCTTAATCTCTTGTTTATTATTACCTTGGTTTTATAATATCTATTATATGCCCACAATGACCAATATTGTCTATTCAATCTTAAGAGAGAGAAAGTGATAAACAAGTGCTCTTTAATATTTGATTTATATGATAAAAAAAGGAATAGTAGCATTAGTGTGGTTATGTTTTGGACTTAACAAGTCAAGAAGGTTCTAAGCCTGACACATGTTTGTAGAATGGGAACATATGTGAATTACTTTTGTTGACTTAAAGTAAGGAAGGTTGGTAGTGTGAGACATGTTTGTCAAATGAGAACATATGTGACTAAGTACTCTACTAGAAAGTGCTTTATCTTCAACTCTCTTAGTATCACATCACAAGGGATTAATAATATGAATATCAATAGTTTATAATATTAATCCTCTGGGTTTCTAAAATAAATGAGTTGATTTTTTAATAGTAATCCTTTGGTGTTTATAAATTCTTTGGATGTAAAATATTTTGGTAGTGTGAGACATGTTTGTCAAATGAGAACATATGTGACTAAGTACTCTACTAGAAAGTGCTTTATCTTCAACTCTCTTAGTATCACAAGGGATTAATAATATGAATATCAATAGTTTATAATATTAATCTTCTGGGTTTATAAATAATGAGTTGATTTTTTAATAATAGCCTTTAGTGTTTATAATTCTTTGATGTAAATATTATGCATTGGCTTATCATACCAAGAGTTTATAATATTAATATGTTTTCTTTTGATTTGTTATATTATCTTGAATTGGTTGTGTAATTCATATAATTTCATTTGTTTATAATATTAATCCTTTAATTTTATTCATTTATTTAATTTATAATATATATTCATAATACTTGAGTATTAGGCCTGAAATTTATTATATTATTAATTAGATCATATCAAGAATTACATTTATGTATTACTTATATAAATTTACGCCAATATATTGATAAATTATTATTAGAATATACCATCACTCCCGTACATATTTATATTCAACTTCGCTACTCCTTTTCCTCGTTCCCTTTGATGATGTTGAAAAACCCAAATCCAAGCAGATAGAACGCCATTCCATATTTATGTTCAGCTTTAATACGTTTGGTGGATGTTGGAAGACAACAGTCCACACAGAGAGCCTTGGTCATGTGACGAATATTTATTAGGCATAGTTGGAAGTTATCGCTATTAAACAACACGGCAATAAAAAGTATCTTGAGGGTTATCAGGAAACATTAGAAATCATCTCTGGACTTTAAATAAGCAGGATAATAAATACGTTGTAAAGGTAGAGTATTCCATATACAGGGTTTTTAAGAATATATAATTTAAAATTATTTAAAGTAGAAAAAATCGTAAAACTCAAACTGCAGAGCACTAAGTACGTTCTTTGTAAATACGTTAGGGCTTTTTGGTTATTGATAAGCGATAAAGATGCCCGAAAAGGTTGACAGTGCATCCATAACAAAGAAGGTAGACGTGGTCACCATTAAATGACATTTACTAGCATGAATGATGTAATATACATTCGTATTGAAAGTCACAATTGGGAGGACGACAGCCGCAATAACACTGGCTTTGATTGATTTATTGGGTTAATGGGTGTGATGTGTAAGAATATTATTTGTAAAGTTTGATAGATTTTTTTATTTTTTATTTTACATGTCTATTAAAAATTAAAATTGGAGGGTAGTACAAAATTCTAATCTAAGGTTTTAGGTTTAGTGATAATTATAGGTTAGTACAAGATTAGAACTCAAGATCTAGAGTTCTTTAAGACTTCATTCCACTGTTTTGACCACTTCAACTATTGCAAAAATATTATGATTAAATAAAATAAAATATAAAAAAATTTTTTTATTTAATTTTGTTAAAAATTAAAAATAATTATATAAACAAAAATGTAAAACTTGAAAAAAGATGAGTTACACAGTGGCCCTAGCGCTCTTAGTTCCACCTGTGTATCATGGTCATTTCCATGGTACCAGTTTTACTTCATAAATTTAGGTTGGTTGGAGCAATTCATAGCATGGCTCGGTCAAGTTTTGAACAACCAGAAATGCGCAAATGGATATAATATTGGAGTTGTTTTTGGAGATTCCGGTGATGGAATCCGGCAGAAGAAATGAGGTTAAATCTTGATTTTTAGCAGTTAAAATGGTTTTTTAATTGCATATTTGGATTCAGCTGCCTGGAAAACCCCTCGGAGCCATTGATTGTGCAGAAACTAGCTATCAAACTTGAGATTCCAATAAATTGCTGCCGGATTTTGACAGGAAAAATCTGGTGGAAAGACTTTCAAAAAATCGGGTTATAGACTACTGCTATAATATTTGTTTCCATTTGTTTCAATTTTTATCAGGAAAATTTGAGCCAAAAATTCTAGTAAAACAAAAGTCACTGTCGTGATCATGAAGTAACAGCCACCGAACATGATCAAGTGTCACGAATTTAGGGTTTACTCAGCGTTTAATTAAGTTTCAGTTGCTTAATATGCAGGGCTGAAGAGCGTTCATGAACTTATCATTTGGAGAAAGAATAGTTGAAATGATAGAATAGGTGTTGATGGGACTCACTGCTCAAATATCATTTTACCGTATCATTCATTGTTATATAACCTGAGGATATTACAACCATATCTTTTTATGAAGAAAGTAAGGAATTATTTGGAAAAACATTATTCTCTGGCCCATTTGTCCCAAATAGTGTAGTTTCGTTTTATGTACAGGCTTCAAATATTGCAGCCATATCTTTGGAGTACGTTTAACGAGTTGCAGTTTTCCAAACCATAGTTATAGTTTTGTGACTTGCAGAGTAGGGCGACAAACTTATTACAGCCATGGTTATATTTCCACTGTTATATTTTGAGATACCAGCGTCTCGATACTTGGGCATAGAATATTTCAGAATTCCTAGAACATTTTTTATACAATAATATCATTTTGTACATATATATCATCTATTTCATTAGAGTTATGTAAACAAAATTATTTTAAATAAATAATAAATCATACTTAAATATAAATATATTTAATTTAAATAAAAAAAATCATAAATTTCTTGCATTTCGACAGCAAAGTTAATTACATTTATCATTATAAATGTTAATGTGTTTTGATATAAAAAAGAGTAAGAGAGTTGAAAATAAAAAACAACTTTTATTGAATTTCACAACACTATTCACATTAACTACAATTTTAAATACTAGTAATTCCAAAAGCTTTTTTTTACTCTAAATTTTAAAATATTAGTGACTGGAAAAGTTTTTTTTTCTTTACTTAGACAAAAATATGACTATTTTGGAAGGTTGGTCTTATTGAGGATTTTTGGATGTAGAAATAAAATCATAAAGAATTCCAAGCAATATATTATCTTGCTAATTTTAATAGGCAATTTTTAGTCTCTTCTAATTTTCTAAGCAATTGGTTCTGAGTACATCCATTATTATTTTCAGAAGTTTCCAATATAAAAAAGATTTTGGCCTTATTATTTTGTTATGTTAACATGTGATAGATCAATTCAATGTTGATGAAGTTATACTATAAATTAACTTAAAGGAAGAAAAAAAAATTATTGAAAAGAATATTGAATTTTGAGTGTTCAGAATGGGGAACAAACTCTTTACTTGATTTTATTAGAGGAAAGGATGTGACCATATTCAATGTTTTATTGATTCTTTATTGGTCTTCAACTGGGAATGACATTCAACAATGCCAATGTATACAAATATCTCATATCTTGAAGTATTTACAAAGCACCAAGAATACATATGTTTCTTTTTCTTGCATCCACAATTTACTGTGGTGAAACATATAGAAGTAGATATGTAAATAGGCTACGGAAGACCTTTAGGTGGATCTGGGGATATTGCATATTGAGGAAGTCATAAATGACCAACATTTCATATATTATCACAAACCTTACATGGATGAAAATAAGAAAAGATAAATCACAGTAGTTTTTTTCTACTACTACTTATTTTTCATGTATAACATTGTCAAACATATTATCTTAATTTCTCTCTTGTGGGTACTTGGGTTTTTTTTGTTTTGATAAAATGTGGGTACCTCGTTGTTTTGATAAACAGAGTAACTTTATCCATTTATTTAGCTAGACTATTACACACCTTCATGGTCAAATGATGTTCACTTGTTTAATTGCTACTTGGTTTTGCTCTCGTTAGCCACTAAATGGATCTAGGAAAAGTTGGTTGAATACACAACTAGTTGTGTATATGTAAAATGTAACTTTGTTTATCATATAAATGAAATCACTGCTTTTTGAATAGTTTAGCATTGGGCAATCCTAGATTATCCACTAGACATTT
Organism: Pinus taeda; assembly: GCA_000404065.3. Lineage (NCBI taxonomy): Eukaryota > Viridiplantae > Streptophyta > Pinopsida > Pinales > Pinaceae > Pinus > Pinus taeda. The sequence continues at coordinate 232,465 of APFE031142543.1, read as the reverse complement.
ATCATATTTATAGCACTAAAAGAAAAGGTAGTTGTTGAAAATCATTGTTTCAAATTATCATTCTTTTATATAAGCTATTGATTCATTAAAACAAAATAAATATAAGAGTTGCATCCACTTTGGGCCACACCAACATGTATTAATGGTAGGATTTGTGTCGAGGGTTTCAAACATAAGGCTTTTTGACTGTAGATAGCTTTAAACCAAAAGCCTCCTAATAAGTTAAGCTCTTGTGATACTTCAATTTTTTAGTTATTAGAAAAATTAGAACAATATTATTTTTATTTTTTCTAATTAAATAAAAGATTTTCAGAATTAAAACATTTTATGATTAAAAATTTTGAAAAAAAATAACTAATTTTGCTTATGTTTAAAATAATAAAATATAAATATTAAAAATCTTTCAAAAATCATTCCATTACAAAATAATATATATAAATTCTCAAGAATAAAAAATTAATATAAACCCTAAAAAATCCAAAAACCAATCTAATATAAAATGATATATATTGATACAACTCTAAGTTGTTTGTTATAAGTTATGGGCTTTATTTAGATATATTTACTCATATAGTTTGCTGAGATAGCTATTTGTTAGCATTACAAATTGAATTGTGAACCCTTTACAATTTGTTTAAAGAGATAAATCCATATATAATTAAAAAACATTTTTATGCTTAGCTCTTTTAAGCATGGTACACAAGATATGACTTAAAATGTGTTATATGGTTGCATAGCATAATCATTTATCCATGTTATCCATGTTAGAACAGGATATTTTCATTCATCTGTCAAAAGTAGATACAAGTACAAAAACTGGGATTGGAAAATTTACTTAGCACTTTTGTTAAGAGATGCCAAATTTGCAGTGTATGATATATATAAAAAAATAAAAATAAAATGATGCTGGCCATTTTTCAAGCCAATAATAATACAAAACAAGGGAGGATGGTTTGACAGAGCTTTGAATCAATTACAAGAAAACTGAACCTGTCACAGTGGACAAAAACAAGTTGGCTGGATATCAATAGAGGGGATTCCTGTAAATATCATCAACTCCAATTACTTTTGAAAGTGAATAAAACCATTAAAAAATAATGATGATCTATAATTATAATTAAACTTCAATAGCTTTTGAAAAACGAGTTGGTTGGATATCGGTATAGGCGTTCCCTGTAAACAGTATAACTCCAATTACTTAAGCATAAATAAAGTAATTAGCTATAGTTATAATCAAACCTGAATAGCCTCTGCAACGGAACCTTTGGATTCAAATTCGACTAAAGCATAATGACTCGATCCCTGACAGTTGCAAATATTAGCGTCTCAACCGTGATAAAACATAATTCCTCTCCACGGAGATTTCAGGTGCTTGAACATTTGGAGAAATGCAATGTACGAAAGAAAAAACGACAGACACACCTCATTCACCAGTTGAATTTTGCCAGGTTTGATATTTCCAAACCTCTTAAACTCCTTTTCGAGCCGAGATACAGAAATGTTGAGAGGCAAATTCTCCACGTATATTATTGGCCCTATTCCTCCTCCTTCAAGAGTTGCCACCCAAAAAGTTATTTAAGATTAATGCCATGATTTATGGTGAAAATTCAGAAAAACACAATTACTTTAATTAAATAATATAACGATACATATAAATATATGGAATCATTGAATCAAATAATATAGCGATACCTTTAAACATATCATAGAAAAGCTATACTGCTGGCAAATCATTTGGCTGGTAAAAATATCTCAATTCATCTAATCGCAAATCAATTGGTTGAATAAATATCTGAATTACACTAATCTAAGAACTATTTTATCTGAGAATCTTTCAAATTAATTAAATTTAATAACTTTTACTTCATTTTATGAATAATCACACTTTTACATTCTTTTGATCAATAATCACCGATCAATAATCACAGGGACATAAATAGGAGATAAATATATGTTATTGAAGCTATATTAATATCAAATCAATTGATCGAACAAATATCTTAATCACACTAATAACATATATCTCACAAATAAGTAATTTATTAGAGAATCATTCAAATTAATTAAACCTTTATTTGATTTATATATTCAATATATAAAATACAACCCATATACCTTTGGGTTGTGGAATCTGACCCTCCTGTGCTTCAGGTTGAGAACAGCGAGCAGGGATCGATTGGCAGCATCCCATGGCTCCCACCTACTGCAATGCACTGCACTATTCCGCTATGTTGTGACGAGGAACGGCCTTCCAGTCCAAATCAGGTGACTTGAATGAATGGATGGGTGGGTCATTTACAGGAAACAAAATTCATATGAACGGGCGCTGTCTGGGTGGATTTCTTTTAATTAATTGCCAATGCTGTTGTCAACATTCAAGAGTCTGCGCATGCACCAACGTCCATTAACATTAACAGGCACCAGCGAGAGAAGCACATGCAAATAACTCCTGTCCTCCTCATCCCCGTTATCATGATCGTCAATAATTTTGAGGGCATAGAGGCCTACTTAATGACATCGTGACCCTTTTATTTCAACGATTATGGACAGTTCTGGCCGGTCGTTATGTATGAATAATCCATTAAGAATGAGAGCGTAGAGAATTAATATATTAGCGCAGCCACATGTCAAACTCAAAGATATTTCATGATTTATGGAAATAAAAAAGAAATTACTATTATTATAATAGTATTAGATAAACATAAAAAAAATGGTTAATATTTAAAATTTCATTACTAAATATATAATTGATTATTGAAATAGGTTAATTTCAAAATTAATCTATATATTTTAATAAAAATTTATCTATTTATAAAATAATTTAAATAATAATTACTTTTTCATAATTTCTGTCTCATGGAACATTTTTATAATTGATTTTGAGTGAAATAATGACTTTTACTTTCATATTCCTAATAAAATTGAAAAATATAAATAACAAAAGTTATTTCAATTCATAACTAAAATATTTGAAATATTAATGTTTTATATTATTACCATATATATTAATTAAAAGTATTGCAGTCATTTCCACCAATCTCCCCCAGAAACGATGTATTTGCAAATTGTTGCTTACTGTCTCCTTGGAATGTCGTAAATAGAAACCACTGAATGTGAGTGTCAGTCAAGACGGAGCCAGAAGTGGCCCTTTTTGCTTCGTAGGGAAGAAATTAGGGTTCAAGGCTGTGGCTGCAGCTACTACGAAGTTAACAGCGGAAGGCGGTGAAGTCTGAAGCAGACCGGAAGCTTGTGCGATATGGTCAGCCATCCAAAAAGGGCCCTGTTACTTTGCCAAAATATGTTTCACCATAAGGCAGATTACTAACATCATTATTAGCAGCTGTTGCTAACAAATTCCCTATATCGGCCAGGGAATCTCCAAAACTCTAAATAGCACTGTAAAAGATTCTCCAAATATTTGTGAGATATATTGATAATGTCTAATGGCTAGTCCACTTTATATAGATTTGAGCCTTTGACATCTAAAAAACACACACATATAAAAAAAACACACATATATATAAATGCAATGATGTCTATAAAAATGTTCTTGTATTATATTATTAATTTTTCACTAGTATAGTATAAAATGTCATAGCTTATTAGGTTTAAATATAGTACATTTCAAAATGACCAAAATGAGATTGAGTTACATTGCATATTGATGTTAAAAGATATAAAATGGAATAACGGATACTTTTAAAAATGAAGATATAAACATATATGGAAATGAATAACAATATAATGAACTTGTACAAATGAAATGAATACTTTTAAAAGATGAATATATAAACATATATTGAAATGAATGACAATATAATAAACTTGTATGGTTAGATGCAAATAGATGACCCAAAAGAAATTATAAAATAAGTAAGAAGGTTCAAAATAGAAAAAACACATATGATTACTTAATTCTAAATTTTAAAATATTTCTGACCCTAACATTTTTGAATTTTTTTTACTTGATATAAATAGGATGATTCTGAAAGGCTTCTATTATTGTGCGTTTTTTGGATATAGAAACATAATTATAAAGCATTTTAAACAATATTTTATCTTCTTAAGATTAATAGACCATCCTTGGTCTGTGTGGACATTAATTATCTCGATCATCATTATAAAACTCACTTTTAATATTTTAAGCAATTGGATTTGTGAGACATGAGTTTGCTCAAACTTTTTCAGTATAAAAAATACTTTCACCTTAGTGGATTTCATTTATGTCAACATATGATACATCATATCAAAGTTAATGAAGTTATATTATAAATTAATTTAAAGGAAGAAAAAACATTGTGAAAATAATAATGAATTTTGAGTATTAGGCAAGGGGAGGGGAACAAATCATTTGGTGGAACTGTTATTTTGTCTTTACTAGATTTTGTTATAGAAAAGAGATGTGATCAATTTCAAGTGTTTAGTAATTCTTTATTATTCATCAAATTGGTCAAAGACATTTAACAATGTCAAAGTATACAAGTAGCTCATATTTTCTAGCATTTCTAGAGCATCAAGAATACTTATGTTTTTTTTTCTTGCATCCACAATCTACAAGGCCCAAACACAATAGAAGCTAGGGTTTCTAAGCAAGGCCTTTAGGTAGATAGTGGGATAAGGCATATTGAGGAAGTCATAAATGATCAAAATTTCATATTTCATCACATATATGACATGGATGAAAATTTAAAAAATAATTGTGACTTTTAATAATTAGTTTCTATCTAGATCCTTTCATTGTTGTTTCTCATGGATTTTTTGTTTTTAGATAGATTGTAGATACATCTTTTGATAAAATGTAATTTTATGCATTTATATTGTTATACTATTGCATACCCTCATGCTCAAATAATGTACATTTGCTTAATTGCTATTTAGTTTTGCTCTTTAGCCATTAAATGGATCTACCCATGTCTCTTTGAATACACAACTAGTTGTATATATGAAAAATGTGATTTTCTTTACTATATAAATGAAATTAAGGTTAGAAAAGTAGAAAACAATTTTTAGTACTTTTCAATTTGACAATAGTAGAATATCCACTAGATAATTATAATCTTTATGGTAATAAAATGTAGATTCTGGAAATAGTTCTTTGAATTATACATATATATATATATATATATTTATATATATAATATATATATTTTAATTCATTAAACAAAAAAGGTAGGAGTTTGTTAGTGTTGGGCCACAATAAGTTTACTCATGGTAGGATTTTTCCCATGGATTTTCAAAGCTGAGGTCTTTTCATCATAGAGAGCTTTAACAAAAACACTAATACTTAAGAAAATGAAAAACTGAAATTTTTAATTATTAGAAAAATTAAAAAGATGTCTATTTTTTTTTTTCTAATTCAAATAAAAAAATTCAAAATTAAAATATTATAAAACTAAAAAATTAGAAAAAAATAGTTTTAAAATAATGTAATATAAATATTTAAAATCCTTCCAAATCATTTAAACTTAAAATACATATATAAATGGGCTAGGACCAATTTTTTTATAAATGTAAAAAAAAACTAAAAATTGACCTAATATAAAATGAGATATATTCCTATAATCTTACTCTATTTGTTATAATTTTTTAAGTGTATATGAATATATGTTTATAGGTTTTGGGCAGTATTTGTTGAAATTGATTTGTGAACTTGTAAACTTTTTACAAGTTGAGTGCCTGGAAAAATTTCAATCAAAAAAATTTAAAAAACAAAACATCACCATTTAACGAACCAAAATTAGTTTTGTCCATGAAACACTAATACTTATAATAATTAAACACATGAAAAAAATAAAATTTAAAATAATTTTCAATATAAATGTATTTTCTTAATTTTTAAATACATAAAATCATAAACACATTTCTATAAACTAAAAACCAAAATAAAATTTAAGATAATTTTAACGAACCAAAGTTAGTTTTGTCCATGAAACTCTAATACTTATAATAATTAAACACATGAAAAAAATTAAAATTTAAAATAATTTTCAATATAAATGTATTTTTTTAGTGTTTAAATACATAAAATCATGAAACACATTTCTATAAACTAAAAACAAAATAAAATTTAAGATCATTTTGAGTAGAAATGTAATTTCTTTAGTTTTTAAATACATAAAGTCATTGGGATTGTTAGTTGATCATTATGATTTTACTTAATATATAATAATTTATAAAATGACATAATACAAACAAATTATATAATAGAATTAATACAAACAAAGTATATAGGTGCTTAATAATGCATTTTCTCTCAAACTTATAAAAAAAATTGAACCTGTTTAAGCATTTAAGCATGTTGATTCGTTTTGGATGTGCTCCATCATTATGATCATATAAATATATGTTAATGGGTTCTATACTAATAAATTATGTTTCCTCCCATTAAAACATCTAGAGAGAATTCATTAGACAACTACAAAGAATATCTAAGCAACTAATTACTAATAATATTAAAGTTAAAGCCACATTACTATATGTTTTTTTTATTTTTTTGGCATATATAGTAACTTTTTCATGGATTTTTTTAGCATATGTAGGAACTTTTTCATGGAGAATACCACCATAATTACTTTAATGATTTATTTAAGGAAAGATGAAAGCATGGATAACTAGTTTTTTTGCCAAGATAGCTATGGAGCAAGAGTTAGAGTGCAGTAAGAAAACATGATGAAGAAAAACCAAAAGTGGTTGACTAAGTGGAGTCTCAAACTACATGAATGTCTTAATAGCAAGGAAAAAGAATAGATTGTGTTTGAAAAATTTAGGACTACCATGTGGACCAATCATAGTAGACTTAAAAGAACATATTACATCAAAGAGTTTAATCCAACTTGTTTTTTTTCTTTTACTAAGTAAGGTTAATCTATTAATATGATACAAAAAAGTGTAGTTACAATGATTCTTGGCCACAAAGGAACCCGGCCTCGATCAACATGCATCCATGATAGTTGTCTCACTGCCCCAAGAGAGGGGAAGCCAGTCCAATGATATGTCCACAATATATCTAAAAATTAACCCACACACGGGTGTTAAATTTAAACATATCATTACCAAGACCAATAGTTTATCCTCACTAGACCAACATACCAACAGCTTATCGTGAGGACACATAAGACTCGACAAAAACTAAACCAAGAATAAGACATAAATTCCACCTCGCAGGCATGACACATGACACTTAGTGTTACGAAGCGGGTTCCTCGACAATTGGACACACCCAGTCATCTCGGTTGTCTCACTCACCACATCCCAATGCCTAATGGCTTTCCTCCATGCTGCAAGCCTCAACATGTGGGCGTGACGTGTGACCCACATGGCTATCCGAGGCCTGCGTGTAACTGTGTACGCCCGTCTCAACATGCTCATTCTTAGCAATGGCTTTGCCATGCCTTGTGTTTCGACCTTCATCAGCTTCTTGCTTGTCATTTTTGCCCCTGTTCTCATTGCTCGGGCCAGCTCTGTTCACCTCCTCCATAAGATTATCTTGGGGAACATGCTGCTTGGTCTCTTCTATGATGGTAATTGAGACAATAGCTACTATAACCGGGTGATTCAAAGAGCTGCAAAACCAAAATTGTGTGGTGTGAGGAGTACGATGCGAAGGCAGGGGAAAGGTTGTAGTGTGAATAGCTACAACTTCATGGCTTGAGCTATGGAGGTCGACTCTCTGCCACTTCTTGTATCTAGGTACGAGCCTGCGAAACTGTGCTAGTGGGGATTTTCAGCAGATGAGGCACGGGAAGCAGAGTTGGGGCTCAACAGAGTAGGGGAATGAGAACTTCTGCCACGTGTGCCTCCACATCGACTGTGTATATGATGGCGGACCATGGTAGATATGGGAACAACGAGAAAGTTAGCAGGAACAGAAGAGGAATTGACAGAAGAGCTATGCAAGGAAATTAGAGAGGGCTAGAGGTTGTGAACCAAATTGTAGATGTTGGTGTGGGAATGCTGGAAGCCATTACCCAAATCAATGCAGCTCACAAGCTAACATCTGTGGCTACTTCTAGTGTGTTCATTTGGCTCTCTCGCCTGTAGAAGGCAGACAGAGTGAATCAGTGGCAGAATAACAAGAAAGTTCTCCGGCTCCATGGTTAAGTGGGTAATGGCCCTTCCTCGACTAGTGCAGGCATTAAATGGATCCTGCGAGGTGGCATGAATGCCATTGAGGGTGGCATTGGAAAAGTTGTAGAGGGCCATGTGGCCGCCCCATCTATCCTCGCTCCATCTAGTCAAATTAATTGTTGTACTTAACACCTGCATCCGAGAGTTTAATCCAACTTGTTACCATGATGACAAAAAATATTTAGGGGTAACTATTAAAGGAAAATTAAGATTGTTAATTGCACAATTTAGAAGATCACATCACCTTAAATGTGAGAATGGTAGGTAGAGGGTACCTAAGGAAGTTTGGGAAGAGGGAACTTGCATGTTTTTCTATATGGGTATGGTGGAGAAAAAATGGCACTTTTTCATGGAATGTGCAGGTTACGAGGATATATGCATTAAATATGAAAATAACTTGAAGGTATATGATGAAAATGAGAAATTGGGGGTAGGCCCAAAATCCCATTTCCTTATAATATTTTGCAGCTGCCGGAAATCTTCCAATTTCTATGAACAAATTAACACCTAAATTTAACATCATAGGACCGTCAAAGCGCACTTTGATTGAGCTGCTCAGCGGATGATAGACCGCCCTCCAGAAAACTGTATCACTATCTTTTAACCGGGAATGTTAGCCATGCTTTCTACATTCATACTCGCCTGCATTAAAATTCAAATATGGGCTCCCGTGGAAAAGGGCTCCTTCAGCTCGAATCACCAGAACTCAAATCAATCGGAAAGCCACCCGGAGTAAAGCCTCTCTAAAGATAAGTGAGTAAAATCTTTCCAGGCTCAGAGTCGTTCCCCATGGCCGACCTGTATAGCAAAAGTGCGGTATTGCAATCGTAGATTTTGAAAGGGGACAAATGATCTCAACTAAAATCAGAACTCAACAATCTGAAACTACTAACACCACGAATGAGAAAGGAAAAATGTTTGTAGTGCCACGAGAACGAGATCACCATCAATTCGTTGGAAAATCTTCATGGATTTTTTATTACAGACCATATACACAAACATAATTATAATCGATCAACATATATAATAGTTCAACAAGTTCACAATACAGATTTAACAGATTTAACTACAAATCCATAGCTTAACACGCAGGGTATACAACAACACTAAACCCAGGTTTATATATTACACAAAACAATTACTAAATTAAGGCATTTCAGCCTTAAACCGAGCTCACGCTCGACTACATCTTGCCACACACAAAATTCCTCACACAAGAGATATATTTTGCCCCTATGGTATTACAATTATATAAGAATTTTAGGAAGGATCAATCCTATCCTCTCCTTATTTTCTCCACAAAAGCTTCATGCATGCACGCTTTAAATCTGCCTTATTCTTTTTAAATCTATTTTTCTGCCTTAAATCACGCTTTTCTTTTGTTCTGATTATCTCATCCAGTTTGTTTGCTTTGTTGCCGGTTGCCCCCGCATCAGACTCCCGAGGCACAAAAATTTATGACCTCCTGGTCATATTCTTCTCGTGGTCTTTAGAAATTTTATCCACTTCATTCCTTCACTGCAACCAACCTCTGCAGTAACAGCCTCCTCTGTTACACTATACCTCACCAAGCCCTCCGCACTCGGCCTTTTGGCGTCCTCTAGGTTGCTGCAAATCTTCTCACCTTCATCTGCCGCTACCTACACGAATATAAAGACCATACCCATTCATACTTCATTAAGAATTGTACCTCGTTCCTCGTTCCATAGAATCTTTTACTGCTCTGATACCACCTGATGAAAATGAGAAATTGGGGGTAAGCCCAAAATCCCATTTCCTTATAATATTTTGTAGCCGCTGGCAATCTTCCAATTTCTATGAACAAATTAACAGCTAAATTTAACATCATAGGACCGTCAAAGCGCACTTTGATTGAGTTGCTCAGTGAATGATAGAGCGTCGTCCAGAAAACTGGATCACTATCTTTTAACCGAGAATGTTAACCATGCTTTCTACATTCATACTCGCCTGCATTAAAATTCAAATACGGGCTCCCATGGAAAAGGGCTCCTTCAGCTCGAATCACCAGAACTCAAATCAATCGGAAAGCCACCCGGAGTAAATCCTCTCTGAAGATAAGTGAGTAAAACCTTTGCAGGCTCGGAGTCGTTCCCCATGGCCGACCTGTATAGCAAAAGTGCGGTATTGCCATCGTAGATTTTGAAACGGGACAAATGATCTCAACTAAAATCAGAACTCAGCAATCTGAAACTACTAACACCATGAATGAGAAAGGAAAAATGTTTGTAGTGCCACGACAACGAGATCACCATCAATTCGTTGGAAAATCTTCGTGGATTGTTTATTACAGACCATATACACAAACATAATTATAATCGATCAACATATATAATAGTTGAACAAGTTCACAATACAGATTTAACTCATAGATTTAACTACAAATCCATAGCTTAACACGCAGGGTAGACAACAACACTAAACCCAGGTTTATATATTACACAAAACGGTTACAAAATTAAGGCATTTCAGCCTTAAACCGAGCTCACGCTCGACTACATCTTTGCACACACAAAATTCCTCACACAAGAGATATATTTTGCCCCTATGGTATTACAATTATATAAGAATTTTAGGAAGGATCAATCCTATCCTCTCCTTATTTTCTCCGCAAAAGCTTCATGCATGCACGCTTTAAATCTGCTTTATCCTTTTTAAATCTATTTTTCTGCCTTAAATCACGCTTTTCTTTTGTTCTGATCCTCTCGTCCAGTTTGTTTGCTTTGTTGCCGGTTGCCCCCGCATCAGAATACAATCTGTGTCATCTATTTAATGAGGATATGATCAACCACATTTCTAGCATTCTAGTCAATATCCATAACACACTATTCAACATCAAAAGGAGTATGAAGATGAGTTATGGTTATTATTTTGTTAGTCCCTTAAGTTGTTCAACCTCATCGAAGTCATTACAATCAATCATTCACTCAATCTATTTTCACCAAATACTTTAGCTTGGAGTAAGGAATTATAGAGTGTTCTCTTCTACTTAAGATCCAAATGATCATGCCAAGTCTTAGGGACATCCCTAGTTCTACATGTGTTACCTTGTTTCCTTTGCCATTTCTTATTTTCATAGCTTTTTAGCCTTTTCATCTATTGACCTTTCACATACCCATGTATTTGTTAATTTTCACACTCCTTTATGTTATTTCAATTACTTTATCCCAATTCAATTCTTCAATATCAATCTTTCATCAATAATAATTACTATTTCCAATTGTGAATAGTGATTGAAGATAGAATAGTAAATACAATGACATAGGATACATCAAGACATCAACAATAGACACGAGATTTGATCAAATAAAAGGGGAAAACCCAGAAAACGCTTTGAAATTATTCTTTTATTCGATTGTCATAAAATGTTCACTAGAGAGCACACTAAGACCAAATCCATAAATAGTAATAAAAATCAAAGTTTTGACTTGTTAAACAAATATACCAACCATTATGAAAAATATGTGCCAAGAGTCAAGATAATGCAGTTAAGGACATGAGAAATGTTCTTGTTCACCCTTCATAATTCTTTTTCAGCCTTTGTAGTTTATATTCACCCTTCAAAGTTTGTGTTCAACCTTAAAATCCTATTCAACATTTGTATTTTTTTTCACTCTTCACACATTGTTCAACCTTCACATTTCTTGTTCAACCTTTGCACTTCTTATTAAACCTTCAGTTTTAGATAGAAAGAAACTTCAAAAAGAAGAAGAAGTGATATGTGAAAGGAAGAAGAAATGATATGTGATGATGATTTCGAAATGAGCTTGAGGTCACTTAAATTTTTATTCATTCAAGGGTGTCCAATTTTCTTTAGCGCCAACGTCATCAAATGTGCATATGTGGGATTTTCTTCATAAACAAACTTTCCCTTCTCCAAATTGAATGAAACTTCCCTTGATCAAACTTCAATTTTAGATAGAGCCAAACTCAAAAAATAAGAATAAATGATATGCTATGATGATGTCCAAATCGTCTTGAGATCACTTAAATTTATATGCTTCCAAGGGTGTTCAATTTTCTTTAGGGTTGACGTTATCAAATGTGCATATGCGGGATTTTCTTCATAAGTACACTTTCCCTTAACCGAATTGAGTGCTTCAATAGTCAGAATTGGTCCTGCCGAAAAGAGGAATCTACTCCCATGGTCAGAATTTGTCATTGAGGTCCCAAAACTGATACTCCCTATTAGCTAGGGAGACTTTCCAACTGTATAATGTAATGTGTATTATGTCATCATATCATGTCCCATTTATGCTCAACTATATCTTTTGAAACATTCTTGAACCTAAAGATGAACTATTGGGGAGCATTATATACTACCCTATATAACGTCTCAAAGCACATATCAATCTGAAAACAAGATAAGGGAGCACATCACAACCTAAAACTACACCAGGAAGCAATCTCAACCCAAATTATCATGGAGGAGCTAAACATATACAACCCCATATCGAGAAATAGATGACATAGGTGAGTACATCTCAACCCATCCTATTTCCCATTGATATTCTCGAAAATGACACTCAAGATCAAGTGGTAGAAAACCTACATCATAATCAACTTGGGTTGTATAACCCCAAATGTACTCTCCACCTATTGGCGAGATAAGGAATGGAAATCCCAACAAATGTAGCTTGTGGTTATGATGCCAATTGGTGTATAATCTTCATATACCAAGATAGGGGAGCTAACATGTCTCACCCTATGGGTGAGAGATATGGTAGAAACATCTACAACCTTATTTTCCTTAGATCCCTCAACCGGAGAAGCCCTCCATCTTAATCCCTCACCCTAGGAGGTTAGGTAAGAGGGAAGAGTGAGATCACTATTCTCCATCAATGATGCCTCTTATCACGATGGGTCACATCCATAAGACGGAGCTACTCTCTAAAGACCATGAACTTCCCTTTCAGTGAAGTCTTGGTGGGAATATCTGCAATCTAATCATTTTTCAATATATGAAGGAGCATAACAGCTCCTATTTGCACCATGCCTTAAATGAAATGATATTGAATCTCAATGTGCTAACACTTTTCATGGAATACAATATTCTCTTCTAGATGACTCCCACTCTTGTTGTCAAAATATATCATTGTAGTGTCTAGTACTTTCTCAAATTTCTCTCCAAATATCTGTTTTCAACAAAACTGCTTCACATCTAGCCATGCTAGCAACAATGTATTTTTCCTCGATGGCACTCAATGCTACATACTTATAATTCCTTATCATCCAATATGTCATGTCATATCCAATACTAAAACAACATCCATATATAATATTCCTCTAGACAATGTTTCCCACCAAGTTAGCATGAGTATATCCATGGAGTCTAACATCTTTGATAAAATATCTTAGACCAAGGGTGATTATCCCATGCAAATATCTAAAAATGTGTTTGGAAACATTCCAATGTGCCTAGGAATGTTCGTTCATCAATTGACTCAATGTATTCACTGCATAGCATATGTGTGGATGAGTGTTCACTAATAACATTGAAGAACCAATCAACTATCTATGCTTGGATGGATTCCCCAAACCAGGTCCTACAACTTCTGCAGATAATTACTTGAAATTAATTTCCATTGGTTTGGTCAAGGAATTTCATTATATCATTTCAAATCTCTCCAATAGTTTCATGACATATTTTCCTGATGAAAGGAAAATTTGAAAAGGCCTTTGTGAGACCTCAAGGCCTAGAAATTAGTACATGAGTCTAATGTCGTTCATCTTGAATTTAGAGGTTAGCTCCCTCTTACATTCTATCGTCATGACTCAATAACTATCAGGCATAGATCATCGGCATATAAATCCAAACTCAACTACATACCCCGGACTACCTTCATGTAGAGGTTGGGATTGACATTGCTTGTTGTGAATCCCAGCTTCAAAAAATAATGTATATGTGGGCATAACATGATATTAGGGATTCCTTCAAATAATAGAATGCCTTTTTCAACCTTCAAACGTTTATCTTTTGATCCACTACTTCAAATCCTTGAGGTTTCTCAACATACACTTATTCCTATAACATTCCATGGAGGAATTTTGTCTTCATGTCCATTTCATGTAAGGCCCATCCATTAATTATGGCAATAGAAACTACCAAAAAAATTGTTGTATATCAAGCCAAAGGGTTGAATATATCATTGTAATCTTCTCCCTCTTTCTCGAACAATCCTCGGGCCACGAACCTTGCTTTATATTTCTCAATGCTACCATCAATTCCATGTTTGATATTGAATAACCACTTTGAATTCATCACAAATTTCCCTTTTGGTCTCGGAAAAACATCCCATATGTCATTATTGATGATTGATACATATTATTTTACCATATAATCCTTCGAAAAATGATCTTTCGTGACTTCTTTAAAGGTGGGAGGTTCAACTGGAATCATAATGCTCATGGTTGCAACAAATATTTTGCATATGCATGGCTTCTTCCTTTCTCGAAATGGTCTTCGAACGAGAACTCATCTCTCATCATGTTGTAATGTCTTACAGAGTCACAATGGAATATTCTTGTTAGGAGGATCACATTGAAAGGGATCTAACGGGTTGATGGGCTACATGGGATGACCCAAAATATAAGTCTCAGATTCATGTACATATTGACCATTTGAAATATCCATATAATAATTCTTCTTCCCATGAGGAGGAGGCGGAGAAAGGTCCATTTCTTTTCCAAGGGAATCATCATCACTCAAATTTACATAATTACTAATCTCAACCTTCCTTTGACCAATAATATATATATTAAAAGCCTTATAATTTTCACAATATCCAAAAAATGTACTATTTTCCCATGGCTTCCATTATGTTTCTTTTTTCCTTCGGCACAGGGAAATATATGGGGCATCCAAAGATATAGAGATTCCTAACATAGGCCTTGACATGTGTGAACACTTATTTGGAGATTTTGGTGTCCAATGCTTGATGGGGCACACTATTTTGAATATGTATGACAAAATTCAGCGGTTCTCCCCAAAGGAATTGACAACTTTTTATCGTGGACTATAGCATGGGTAGATTCTACAATAGGAAATTTCTTTTTTTCAACTACTTCATTTTGCTGAGGAGTATAGGGAACAATCATCTCCTTATTGATAACTTCCTTCTTGCAAAAATTGATGAACTCTCCACCATTGTTATACCTAAATATCTTGATTTTATTCCTTGTTTGATTTTAAACAAATGGTTTGAACTCCTTGAACATTTCAAAGGCTTCATCCTTGTGATTAAAAAAATATATCCAAATATTTCTTGATAAGTCATCAATGAAAATTAATTTAATAAATATGCCCACCAATATAATGTATGGGCAACACACCACATAAGTTAGAATGAATGAGGTGGAGGATGTCACTTGTCATTTTCTCTCTAGAAGGGAATGGTACCCCTACCTTCTTTCAACTGGCACAACATGGACATACTCCACTCCATTGGGATTGAACATCGGTGATAATGGAAACCAATTTTTTCAATTTCGCCAGAGAATCATAGTGTAAATGGGAAATCTTCGGTTCCATAGCTCGACTAGATGATTTGTATGATGGACAATTTCTAAAGAGGAGTTCTAGTATCCCTGTAGAGTCCTTAAAATCTCAATCCTGATGTGAATGCATCTCTCATAGGTGATCCAACATGTGAAGTAAGAATATTTCTCCTTTTGAAGAAATCCCTCATCCCTTTGTCTTCCAAAGAATATATTGATACCAAATTCTTCTTCAATTCTCGCACCTACATTACATCATCAAGCACAACAGATTCCCCAAAATCCAAATGGAATTTGACATATTTAAATCCTTTAATGGGATGAGTGGAGTTGTCTCCAAGAATAATTTCAAATTTGACTCCTTTGAGTCTACCAAAAAATAGAACACTTCTTTATACCTATGGAAATGATGAGTGGCCACACAATCAACCATCCAACCATCTAATGAATTGAGAGGGGAGTAACTAGAAAGGGAAAAATATGAATATATTAAAATTGATTGCCAAAATTACTTTCATAATTGCAGTATGTTAACTTCTTTTTAGGATGGCAATCTTCTTCATGGTCACTTGTTGGAGCATCTCTTATTCTTCTCTCATCTCTTCAATTGTGATTATTTGTCATGCCATCTCTTCTTCTTTGATCATCAAACCTATTATTTTTTCTTCTATTGTTGTAGTGTGGACCACTATTCTTCTCGGGGAAATCTCGAGCATAATGACCCTTCTTGTAACAATTGTAGCATTCATTGTGAGATGATGTTCTACGACTCCTTTTCTTTACATTTTTAGGTGGAGGTTTCTTGCATTTTTTAGACATCCTTTTCCATTATTCTTCTTGTTTTGATTGATGAATGAAGTGGGCTCTCCCTCTTTATGTATTTGAATCCTTCTTCTTAATATCATCCTTGATTCTTCTTGATTAATATTTCAACCAATCTCATCAAACAACAAGAAGGAATTTTCATTGGTTAATTATTGTATTAGTGAAGGTTTACGAAATGGGACAGAGACATCTAAGAGTCACAATCACCAATTCCCTACCACGCACAGTCTCCCCAACTCCTTCCAATTTATCTCTAAGGCAAGATATCCTCATAATGTAGGATTACAAAAACTCTCTCATATTCATCTTCATGTCTTTGAGTTCATATTCCAAGAGATGATTTCATTCAAATTGTTGACTTCATTCACGTTACTATCTTATCATACATTTCTTTATACTTCCTCAAACTTCCAACATATGCAAGTAAATTAAATCAGTAAACCATCAACTATAAGTTTATTTTCCTTTAGCTCACCTCTCTTATGCTTGTTCTTGGACGTAGTGGAAGCATTCTCGAGAGGCTCAGGTACTTTTCCTTGAATGTATTCCAAAACATCATTGTTTTTAGTTATGCCCTCCAACTTGATCTTTGATGCAAGAAAGTTAGATAAGTCACCAAACTTCTCATGTTCCTTGAATAAAGAGGAATACATCCTCGTTAGGTAGGCTCCTTCGACTTTCCAAAGTTTATTTTCTTAATTCTTGTCTCATTATTTTCTTCACTTTACCTCTCATACCATATTAATTTTCACACTTCTCTATGTTATTTCAAATACTTTAGCCCTATTAAAATTTTAAATTAACAATCCTTCACAGATAATTATTATTATTTACAATCATCAACAATAATCGAAGATAGAAAACTAAATACAATGAAAAAGGAGACAATCATCATATCAACAAGAGAAACCTGATTTTTTCAAATACTAGGGAAAAAACCACTATGCGGAAAACCCTTTGAAATTCTTATTCTATTAGATTGTCAGCAAATGTTGAGTAGAGAGTAAAATGATCCCAAATCCATAAATAATAATGAAGGTCAGTGTTTTGACTTGTTCAAAAAATCTCCCAATCAATATCGAAAATATGTGCCAAAAGTCAAGATAATTCAATGAAATATACCCACACACTTCGTATTCACCACTAGTAGCTCCTTTTCACCCTTCAAATTTTTTGTTCAACCTTCACACTTCTTGTTCATTATTTTATTTTAGATAGAACAAAAACCCAAAAAGAAGAAGAAATGACATTTGATGATGATTCCCAAATGAGCTTTAGGTCAATTGAATTTATATGCTTCTAAGGGTTTCCAATCTTCTTTAGGGCCAGCTCGATCAAATGTGCATAAGTGCGATTTTATTCATAAGTACAACTTCCTTTATCTAAATTGAGTGATTCAATAGTCAAAATTGGTTCTCTCGAAAAGACAAATTTAGTCCCATTGTTGGAATTTTTCACTGAGCTACCAAAATAAGCAGTATTGTTTTCTATAAATCATTATTCCTAATAATTTTCATTTGTTTTAAACCTTGCCTTGCTCTATAAGCCTTCATTACTCCACACTTAGTTATTCTTTTCCTTTACTCAATTTTGTAGCGTAGTGTGATGAGACTTTTTTTGCATATAAACCAAGCTCAGTTGACTTCCCTCACAATATTTGTGCAGTAGTACAAAATTTCCAATTTGATAAATACCTTGTCCCTGCAAAACAACACTCTCGAACTGAATTTCCTATTTCCCCTATTTTCACCTTTATGCTAGATCACAATTTTTTCTTCTCCCCGTGCACTATGGCCCCAAAATCAACATCATGACTTTGTTTCTTCACACAATAGTGCCATATGAAGGCCTTACCCACACCAATCTAAGACATTATCTCCTCAACACATCGTTCTCTATAGCTTGAGAAACAATGCACTAACTTGCTCTAACCTATGTAATGAATTGGATTGATTTCTTCTTTTCCTAACACTATTTGCAATCATGAACGTTTTCAAAATGTCATGTACTATAGACTTGGAGGGCTTCAACATCTCTTCACCAACATGAGATATGGCTACACCCATGAAAGATGAAATTTCATCCTAAAAGTTCTCATTAAGTTTTCATGTAATTTTAATGTCATAACATGTAAGCCAATCAAAATATTTTAAATTTGAAAAGAAATGCATGTAATATTTTGGAGGGAAAAAAAGAAAAATGCTTTTTCTAATTGTATTTTTGGCCTATCTCCTTACAGGTTTACTTAAATTTCAGGTGTAGACACTTGTTGGATGTTGAATTAAATTCCACATCCAACGAGTACTCATTATGCATACTTCTAAGAAGAACCACATTCAGAAAAATTGAAGATACATTGAAAAGATGTGTTCAATATATTTTTTTAACATATCATCAATGTTTATCAATGTGGGACTTCTAAAAAGTATTCATAATAGATATACATTGGATGTGGAATTTAATTATGCATCCAACAATTTTCTATAGTTGAAATTTGAGTAAACCTATAAAGAGATGAGCCCAAGATACAATAATTTTTTTTCTTTTTCTTTTTCCCTCCAAAGTTTGTAACTTGTGTTTCATTATTTTAACTATGATTTTATTATTTTTCCTTAGAAGGTCAGTTTTAGGCTGAAATTTCTTCTAATGAAGATATTACTAAAGGTAGTGAAGAAGAGGAAGTGCAAATGTTTGTGATCTCAAATAAAATCTATGAAGACATGGCCTGCTATATAGACAAGTCAATGCTAATGCGATGGTATGGGATGCAACAATCATTTTCCTACAAAGAGGTCTGTGAGGATGAGGACAACAAGGTATATCTAAATGTAAGGAAATCGTAGTTGCATAAAGTAGTGGCACATCATGTACTCCTTCCATGTGTTGAAACAATTGAATGAATAATCAAGTGCATTCATACAAACGATATGTTTTCCTGGGATAAGAATGGCTTAGATATGGAAATGTACATATATCCCTACATCATTGAATATTACAAGCCAACAATATATCGAGTATCCATTACAACTAAATGGTTTAACAATTTTTCTCGAGACAACAAGGATATCCTAAATACTTGGTGGCAAGGTACAATTAAGTTACAATAGCTATTTGACATGGTATCCAAGACTAACTCATTAAGAAATTGATATCAAATGGTAAAATAAGTTTTTCCATATTGCATGGTATGAAAGATGAAAATATGTTCTAATAGAATTGGGTAATAATGATATACAAGTGTACTCAAAATGGAATTATAATCATTTGGGCAAATATTCTAGTGGTTTCCGTCGAGGAAAATGTAAAACACATTCATACTCCACTAGCATGACATCGGCAAGAATTTTACATGGCACCATATCTATTCAGTACCATATGTGTAGGGTGTCAATTTGAGTCATTGGGATGGCGATGGAACTTTGGTTCTCACATAACACCTATCCACATCTACTAAATAAGGTCTATAGTGATTTAAGTTATGGTAATTTATCGCACACTTCAGTGGTCTTAATTTATTCTTTTGTAGCTCACCTATATGGTTAAGCACTTGGCCTGACTTCTGCACTCTTGGTAAATACTAAAGATTTCACTAAAACACTTGGACAACCTATTGTGGTCTTTTTTTATTTTTGTGCCTCACTTTTATGGTTAAAGACTCTAGCTCACTTTGACATATTGTTAAATACTAGGCCTACAAACATTGTGGCTCACTTTTACATTCTCTATAGGTTTTTCAATAGTGAACCTTGGTTTGAACTTTGTAGTCTTAGATTTGGTGAATTTGTTGATTTTATAAGTGCAATAGAAACTATCACAATATTGCTAAAATAATGATAGTTACTTTTTATGTTGACTTTTTTTAACATATTCAATAATTATACTTCACAATTCAACAATACAAGTATAGTAGAATAGTACAGATCAGAAAACAAAGAAAGCACACAATATTTAGCCTAGAAAAATGCACTCAGGGGAAAAACCCATCAAACTTTTTTTTGATGTGGAGCATGATTATTCAGAGGTCTTCGTTTCAGCTAGATGTATACTCGAGGAAGTTTGTACACCCCTCCACACCGGGGGGGTGGGGCGGGACTTGTCCCCCCCACGGGGGTCCGGGGGGGCCGATTCCCCCCAGCTGGGGGGTTTGAGGGCTAGCAGTCCCTCGGCGAGGGTTCGGGGGCAACGCCCCTGAAGCTAAAAACATATGTAAAATTGCCTTGTAAAAGTATAGTAATTTCTAGTCAATCTGGGCCATTCATTAGGCAGGTGATCTGACGGTAGAACTTATGTTTAGTTTAGGATTTTTTTTTCCCTAGAAGGCAACCCCTCTCTTCATATGAGGGAATTGTATCTGAGGCTATGTAACATATGTGTATTCTCTGACCGAGAAATAGAGAGGTGAGACTGTGAGAGAAAACAGAGGATATTATAACGGATTTGCTGTAGGTTGTGTCTCTTCATTTTGTTGGATAATAGAAAGGAAGGACTGTCTGTTTGAGGTGGACGTAGCCCAAACTCGGTGAACCACGTATATTTGTGTCTCTCTTGTTTTGTGCATTTTCTTTCTTTATATTTCTTTATATTTTTTGTGTTCCATTGCCTCGTAATATATAATTTTCTAAAACCTTTTCGATAGATAAATTCTCATATTAAGCAAGAGACACACCTATGCCTATGGTCAAACCTAGTCAACTCCTCCAAATCAAGCCCCCCAATCTGATCCAGTATTTCATCCGTCATGAAGGTGTGATTTGCCCAAAAAGTTTGGCCCTTGTAAATGGACATAGTTCCCCCCCCCACAACAAAATTGCTGAGAAAAATCGAGAATTAGGGGAGAGAGAGAGAGAGAGAGAGAGAGAGAGAGAGAGAGAGAGAGAGAGAGAGAGAATCTATCCAAACTTTCGAGTTTCTATGAGAGATAAGTAGATTCACTTCATATTCTTTTTCATCCTCCTTGTCCTTCTTGATCTTCACTCATATGAATAGAAGCTTTCTTCTTGAGGTAGTGTGAAAAATGGTCAAGGAAGAATGAGGTCGAGCTACTTTTATATAGTGATTTGGCTTGACCGAAGGGGTGTCTCTATTTTTTTGGCTGACATGACTTAGAGGAAGGCTAACATGACAACTTTTGGAGACAAAAATTATAATTCAAAAGTTCAAATTTTCTTTGTTTAAAAGTAGCAATGGGACTTTTACTCAAAATAAGTTATATTTTGACTCTAGGATTTAAAATATGCTTTACAATAATAAATGAAAATATATCAAGTGGAAAAATATATATTATGAATGTTGACTATAATTACAAATAGAACATTACCTCTTAGCTAAGGAGGTATTCATAATCACTACCATAGGTGTTATCAAGTTAATATATTTATTTAAAACAGGTTATATCAAATCATCATCAACATCATCATATTTCAGCAACACCCACTAATGGCCATATTTGGTATAGTACCAAACCCATAGAAATGTCATCAACATATCATGACGCACTCTTCCAAAGTGATCGATCCTCAAATCCCAAGGGTTCTCCGTAGGCTAACATCCTGAGGCCCTCAACTAGAAATCACTTAGTCACCCTTCCTGGTGAGCACTCTAGGCTAAGACGTCACTAAAACCCTCCTTGGTTAGTGATTGGGTGTAGACGTTTAATGGCCTCACTACACCATCCTTGATGTGTGCTATAGTTTAGATATTGAAGGACCTCACTACATCGTTTTGGTGTGTGATAGAGTCTAGGACCTCACTACACCCTTCTAGTGTGTGAGGGGCCCCCTCTAAGAAGCTTTCCTAAACCCTAATTATTAAGCACTTCGGCTTGATCGTACCATTTTCACTATCATGAGAATGTGCTTCCATGCTTAGATATTTCACCATGCCCTCTCAATGATAGAGGTAATCTCCACAAGCCACAACTTAAATCTGAAGTACATGAACTTCTCTTTGGGTAACAACTTTGTCAAAATTTTAGTTATCTACTCATCAGTGGATATGAATTTCAGCCTTATCACTCTCCTCTACACCATATCATAGATATAGTGTTACTTAATCTCAATATTCTTTGACATGTCATGGAACACATGATTCTAGGAAAGCTTCAAATAACTTTGATTATCACAGTATATCATCATTAGTTCCAACTCTTGGTTGAACAATCCTATAAGAATATTATGAAGCCATACTATTTCGTCACAAGCCTCACATAATATTATGTATTGTGCTTTTGTAGTGTTAAGTGCAACTAACTTCTACTTCTTTCTCATCCAAGATATGATCAGAGATCCCAAACTGAAGCATAGCCCTAGTGTACGCTTCCTTTCATCAACACTTCCAACATAATTTACATATATATTTCCCAGAAGTTCTACATCATTATTTGCAACATATCTCAAGCCATAGTTCACATTATCATATACATATCCCAAAATGTTCTTTGCTACAATCCAATGCTCATGTCTAGGATCCACCTAGAACTAACACAATGTCTAGATATTTCCCATCGACAACGTTTCCCACCTAGTGAGCATCACTATGTCCATGAAGTGTAACATATCCGATAGAATATCTCAAACCAAGGTTGATTGTCCCTTGCAAATATCTCAAAATGTATTTGTAACAATCCAATGTGCATTGATAGGGTCGGTTGTGAATTGACTCAATATGTTCACTTCATAACATATGTCTCGATGAGTGTTCACTAAGAACATGAAAGCTCTATTCAATTATCTATACTTTAATGGATTTTCCAAATCAGGTCTTACAACTTCTGCATGTAATTAATTGAAATTGATTTCATTGGTCTGGTCAAGGAATTTCATTTTTTTATTCCAAATATCTCTAGTGTATTTATGACATATTTTCCATATGAAAGGAAAATTTCATCAGGCCTTTCCTGTAGGTTTTAACCCCGTACAGAAAATTATCTGCATACAAATTCTAAATCAGAGAAAAAATAAACAATGTGAGAGCATAACACATAAAACACATCTACCCAGAGATTTCTCGCTCGATCCCAAAACCAAGACTACCAGCTTGATTTTTCATTATGTTACTTTCAATGTTACAATACATATTTATACATGCCGAAGCATCCAATACCATGGACCGAAAACCATCGTGTCCAAAACTATGGACTGAAAAACCATAGGTAGGTTTGCCCAACCTAATATAGGGTCCAAAAAAAAAATTTCCCGGGGCGTTGCCCCGAACCTCGTAGAGGGGGGCTACCCGCCCCCCTCTAACCCCCCGGTTAACTACGTAGGTTAGTCTTGGAAAGAATATAACAGAGCCCAACAATCTCCCACTTGTTGTTTTCTTTCCACAGGGGGCCACAGGAGAGCTTAGTCATTTTTCCAGCCCTGCAACGCCCATTGTTTCTCTACACCAAGAGAACTTCTCAAAGCTCAAATATTTTGTCAATCCATCTACAATATTCTTCAAAGTGTCCACCTTTACCAACAACACCTTTTTGTCTTCTATCATATCCATCACAAAGTGATAATGAACATCAATGTGCTTTGTCTTTGAATGATAAGCAGGGTTCTTTGCCAAGAAAATTGTACTTTGGCTATCACAGTCTATCCTTATACCTCCCTGTACTAACCCCATACTTGAACACAATTTCCGCAACCAAACTGCTTCCTTGCTTGCATGAGTGGCTGCCATGTATTCTGCCTCTGTAGTTGATAGTGCCACTACAGATTGTTTCTTACTCATCCAACTGACTGCACCTCCAAATAGGTTAAGCACATACCCACTCGTAGATCTTCTCTGATCTAGGTCTCCAGCCCAATCTGCATCAACAAAGCCATGAATATCCAACACTCTGTCCAATCGTGGCCTTCCTTGGTAGCACAAACCATAATCACTAGTGTCACGCAAATACCTAAAAACCCGCTTCACTATTGTCCAGTGCTACTTCCCAGGTATTGACATAAACCTGCTCAATACTCCCACTACATCTGCAATGTCTGGTCTAGTATAGACCATTACATACATCAAGCTACTAACTACACTTGCATATGGAACACAAGACATGTCCTCTTCGTCTTCTTGTGTCTTGGGACACTGTTCAACAGATAACATCACACCTACAGGAATAGGAACCTTCACCGGTTTACTATCCTGCATATTAAACCTCTGCAGTATTGTCTCGACATACTTCCTCTCGTTTAACTAGATCTTCCTCTTTGCCCAATCTCTTTTAATTTCAATGCCCAAAATATAGTTTGCAGCACCGATATCTTTCATGTCGAATTTGGAGGACAATTGGGTCTTCAAATCCTGGATAATTTCTTTGTCATTTCCAACCAGCAACATATCATCCACATACAAGACCAGATAAATAAGATGGTCCCCAATTAATTTAAAATACACACAGTGATCTGCTTTGCTTCTAGTGAAGCCAAGTCCCCGTATAAATGTATCAAATTTCTGATACCACATCCTTGGTGACTGTTTTAACCCATATAGATACTTCTTTAACTTGCATACCAGTTCTTTCTTACCCTTCGTTGCAAAGCCTTTAGGTTGCTTCATTTATATTTCCTCTTCTAGATCCCTGTGAATAAATGGTGTCTTCACATCCATCTGTTCTACCCCAAAATCAAAAGCAACAGTAACAGATAAAATCAATCTAATAGAAGTTACCTTGGCAACAGGGGAACAAATATCACCAAAATCAATTCCCGACACTTGGGAATAACCTTTTTCTACCAACCAAGCTTTGTATTTATCCACTTTTCCTTCTGCATTTGTCTTCTTTCTGAACACCCATTTGCTGCCAATGGGTTTCCTTCCATCTGGCAACTCCATCAGATCCCAAACCTCATTTTTGTGCAAAGATGTCATTTCATCAACCATGGCCTCTTTCCAGAGTTTTCCATCCTCTGAATCCACTGCTTCTTTCACAGTTCTGGGATCATCATCACTGGCAGACAAAGAAAAATTTGAACAAAAAGCAGATGGACTATACCTTTCTGGCTGCCTTCTTTCTCAAACTAGTCTTCTCACAGCCAGAGTTTGAGGCTCTTCATCTTTTGATTCCTCCTCTGTTGTAGATTTTGATTCTTTCTCCTTTAGCTCAAACTCTATATTCTCAGGTTCTTTTTGTTGGACTTCATGCTTAATAACATCTTTCACCTCTCTGAACACCCAATCTCAATTGTACACAACCTTTCATGTGACTGGGTTCCAAAGCTTATAACCCTTTAAACCATCCTTATACCTAATAAAGATGCACATTTCAGATTTACTATCCAACTTGGTTCGTTTCTCCTTTGGAACATGTACATATGCATCACATCCAAATACCCTCAGATGTGAAAGAGAGGGTTTCTTACCAGTCCATACTTCCTGTGGAGTCTTATCCTCCAACGCTGATGAAGGTGACCTATTGACCAAGTAACATGCAGTATCCACCACCTCT
>APFE031142543.1:149412-204420 GCA_000404065.3 Pinus taeda | reverse complement strand
GTCAGCAAGGTTGAGACTATTTCATCAAACTGCAAAGCAGTTGCATTGCTACCTATTGCAATAACCAGACTATCCCACAAATCTAGTAGAGAACACAATAGATTGATGCAATTATCTTCATTTGAAATTTTAATATCAACAGATGATAACTGACTTACCGCAGTATTAAACACATTCAAATGCTCTGTCACCGAGTCTCCATCTTTCATCCTCATGTTATATAGCTTTTTCCGCAGGAATAATTTCTTCACCAGAGACTTAGATTGGTACAAAGTCCCTAACTTGTCCCATAGAGCCTTTGTCGTAGCTTCCCCCGATACATTCAGAAATACTGAATCTGAGACACACAATCATATTGTTCTGTTTGCCTTTCGATCCAACTTCTTCCATTATTCATCATTCACTCCCATTGGTTTAGTACCCAGATCTACCGCGATCAACTGATCTTTATCCACCAAAAGATCCTCCATCTTGAGTTTGCACAACTCAAAACTCTCACCATTGAACTTCTCAATATCTATCCTTCCGCTGCTCTCCATCTTCTTTCACCACCAGAATCGATCTCGCAGATCTCCCACTGAATAGGGTCTATCACAGGCCCAAGCGAAACCCCTCACCAACAAAGGCTTCCCCTTGAAGCCAAAAGAGCTTCGATACCAAATGTAGGTTTTAACCCCGTACAAAAAATTATTTTCATACAAATTATAAATCACAGAAAAAATAAACAATGCGAGATCATAAGACATAAAACACATATACACAGAGATTTCCCACTGGATCCCAAAACCGGGACTACCAGCTTGATTTTTCATTGTGTTCCTTTCAATGTTACAATACATTTCTATACATGCCGAAGCATCCAATACCATGGACCAAAAAGCATCGTGTCCAAAACCATGGACCGAAAACCATAGGTAGGTTTGCCCAACCTAATATAGGATCCAAAAAAAAAATTCCCGGGGTGCTACCCCAGACCCCGTAGAGGGGGGCTACCCACAATCGACACAACGAAGGGGGGGCTCCGCCCCCCTTCTAACCCGTCGGTTCACTACCTAGGTTAGTCGTAGAAAGAATATAACACAGCCCAACAT
Source organism: Pinus taeda (assembly GCA_000404065.3). Lineage (NCBI taxonomy): Eukaryota > Viridiplantae > Streptophyta > Pinopsida > Pinales > Pinaceae > Pinus > Pinus taeda. The sequence goes on along the minus strand of APFE031142543.1, from coordinate 203,329 downwards.
TTTCGACAACTCAAGGCCTAAAGGTTGTGCATGATTCCAATTTCTTTCATCTCAAATTCAAAGGCTACCTACCTCTTACATTTTATCATCACGGGCTCACTACCTATCAAGAATAGATCATCAACATATAAAAAAAACAACTACATACCATGGACTACCTTGACGTAGAGTTTAGGGTCGGGATTACTTGTCGTAAATCCCAACTTCATAAAATAATTGTGTATGCGGGAGTACCATGTTCTCAGGGCTTTCTTAAAACTAAGAAATGCATTCTTAAACCTACAAACATGTGTCTTTTGATCTTGTACCTCAAATCCTTCTAGTTTCTCAACATACACTTCTTCCTATAACATGCGATGGAGGAATTTTGTCTTCACATCCATTTGATGTAGGGTCCATACTTTACTTGCGGAAGGAGAAATTATCGAATGAATGGTTGTATATCGAGCCACATGTGAGAATATATCTCCATAATATTATTCCTATTTCTTTGAGAATCCTCGGGCCATGAACCTTACTTTATATTTCTCAATGCTACCATCAATTCCATGTTTAATCTTGAATATCGACTTTGAAGTCAATGGAAATTTCCCTTTTTCTCTTCACACAACATCTCATATGTCATTCTTCATGATTGATTCATATTATTTTACCATATCATCCTTCCAAACTTGATCTTTAACAACTTCTTCAAAAATGGGATGTTGGGCTTGAATCATAGTGCTCATGGCTACAACATATCCCTAGTATTTGCATGGCTTCTTCCTTTCTCTAAGTGATCTTTGAATGGGAACTCAACTCTCATCATTGTGTAATGTGTCATGAAGCTAAAGTGGACTCTTCTTGTTAGGAGGATCACATTGAGGAGGGTCTAAGGGGTCCATGGGCTCCATGGGATGACCAACAATATCTGTCTTAGTTTAAGGTATGGAAGGACAATCTAAAATATCCATATCATAATTATTCTTCTCATGCAGAGGAGGTGGAGGAACATCCATTTATTTCCAATGGGAACATCATCATTGAAATTTACATCCCTACCAATCTCAACCATAGTTTAACCAAGAATATATATTCTAAAATCTTTGGAATCTTCACAATATCCAAAAAATGTACCTTTTCTTCCCATGGATTCCAACTTGTTTCTTTTCTCCTCCAAAACAAGGAAATATATGGGGTAGCCAAAGATACAGATATGGCTAACATAGGGCTTGACACATGTGAACATGTCTTTGTAGGTCTTGTTTTCCAATCCTTGATTAGGCACCCTACTTTAAACATATATGAAAACATTCGTTGTGTCTCCCAAAAGGAACTTTGGAAACTTTTGATCGTAGAGCATGGCATAGGTGGATTCCACAATAGTCATGTTCTTTATTTCATCTACTCCATTATTTTCGGATTATAAAGCATAATCATCTCCTTTTTCATACCTTCCTTCTTGAAAAATTGATAAACTCATTTTAAATGAACTCTCCACCATTGTGAGACCTGAGTATATTGATTTTCTTCCTTGTTTTATTTTCAACCAAATGTTTGAACTCCTTGAAAATTTCAAAAGCTTCATCCTTCTGGTTCAAACACTATATCCACATATTTCTTGAGAAGTAATCGATGAAAATGATCTAATAAAGACATCCAACAATATAATGTATGGGAAACATACCACATAATTGAGGATGAATGAGATGGACGATGTCACTTGTCATTTTCTTGCTAGACAGGAATGGTCCCACTATATTCTTTCAACTAGCAGAACCTAGACATACTCCATCATGTTGGGCTTGAACACTAGGAATAGTAGTAACCAATTTATTTAATTTTGGAAGAGCATCATAATGTAAATGGACGAATATTCGTTGCCATAGATCGCTTATATGATTTGTATGATGTACCAATGCTACAAGAGACCTTCTAGTAACCCTGTAGAGCCCTTCAAATATTGATCTTGATGTGAATGCATCTCTCAGACCGAAAAGGTGAAGTAAGAACATTTCCCCTAATGGAGGCAACCCTCATCCCTTTGTCTTCCAAAGAATATATTGATATCAAATTCTTCTTCAGTCATTTAACATACATCACATCATGGAGCAGAAAAATATTCCCCAAATCACTATACACATCACTATATCACTATAAACATTAGTCCCACTATAGTAGAAGTCTTATCACTATACACATCATTCTCATTGGTCTCACACTCAACCATTTCCAAAGAGGCTTCCCAACCAAGAAACTTGGCTCCACCCAACCTACCCAGACTATGCACTGCATAGTTCCAGATCTCAAGGTGTGGTTGTACCCCTTGACATTGTGTAATGCACAGTTCCTTCCTCTTATAACTATTACATGGCACAATTCCTATGCTTAAGGCCCAATTGTGACATCCAGGATTGCACAACCACTCCTCCCAGCTACGTCGTAAGTGTGCACTGCACAACCATAAGCCACAAGCTCTTTTCCTAAGCATTTGAACCACATATTTGTAGTAGCTCAGCGTCCCTTACCTCCTGAAGCTCTGCATTATGTCCTCCCAGTGTTCATTTCCTCAGCCTACCATATTGTCACCCAGGAATGAGAATTTGTTTCCCTCAGTTTGGACTAAACTGCGCACTACACACTCTTATTGATCAAGCATCACCACTTTTCTTGAAATACAAAATTGCATTGTCATTGAGCTTTGTCTCCTGACCTGTTACATAGTCTCAGCTCAATTAATGTATTCAAATTCACTATCTTATACTAGGGGATTTTCAGACTTATGTCATCTCGCCATTACTGAATTGCAGATGTAGGTACTCTGTCACACCATGATAAGATGATGAAGAAGGAGATGCATAAGGGAAGCATAAGGGAAGCATATTGAAAGACATCTTACATATGGACATGCAAGATGATCAATCTAGGGAAAGAAAAGGGACACCAATTTGCGACCACAACCAAGCCATGAGGTGGTGGAATACAAAAGAATTCTCAAGAATATATCAGTGACACAGCAGCAACAGTGGCGTGACACTACCACATCATCAAGAAATCCATGTCAGGAGTGTCATGTCATGTCATGTCATGAGTTTTTGTAGGCCACATGATCATTATGGATCATATATATTTGAAATGTATTTTAAAGTGGAAGTCCAAGGGACACACATGGAATATGAAGATTCATGTAAATTGAAAGCTCATAGGAAGTCAAAAAGTCAAGAGGGTAGTCAAAGAGCCACAACAAGGCTAAAGCATCACCCCTTGGTTATATATACACCCTCATTGTATGAGCAAAAGAATTTTCGCCTTGGCTCTTCCTACAAGGCATTAGAGAGACATATCATTTATTTTGAGGAACAAGCAGTGGCTCCAATGCATGTGTCTTGGATATTTTACTTAACAATAGAAGCCTTTAAGGCCAACACATTCTTCACAGACAAATTATGGATATTTGTAAGACTATTATCTGAATGTTTGCAATTCATGTTTACTTTCATATGTGCCAAAGTAGTTGAAATATTTCGACTATTTTGGTACTTTCATATTGAGAATGTATTGCAATTTCTATTATCATTTTCAAATCCTCGTGGACTATTCTATTGGATATTAGAGATACCTACATTGTCGTATTGGTTTCAAAAATCGTCACATCTTTATGGACTATTCCGATTGATGTCGTACAAACCCTTCTTGTTCATGTGTGTCTCTACTAGGGTGGTACTACTACCTCTCTCTTAGAGGCTCACTTTGCCTTGGCTTTGCAGTGAAATAATATTGACACACATATGGTTGAACATTCACTAGGCACACCCCCATTGCTTTTCGAAGGGGCATTTTCACTCCTCTTTCTTGATGACAATTAGAGCTAAGGTATATCTATAATAATACATGGGAACTGGGCCGATATTCTAGATGGTAATCCCACTCCAAATGCTGTGAGGTGTATTTGGGAGATCACATTAGGGAGACCACTTGGCTGATAGATTTCTAGCACTCTCAACAATGCTGCTAGAGGGAGGGCCACATGAGAAGTAGATCCCACTGAGTCTAGTTTGAACCTCCTACCTAAATGTCTCATACACAAATCTTACTCCCGCAGTGTTTTTATAATTTTTCCCTTTATCAATTTTCAATCCTCAATGATCCTGTCTGTCAGTTGTCCTAGTTAGAATTTGACTGCGAGGATGGAACTTCCACAATCAAGATCTTTTATGATTTTTTTCAATTTTGTGAATCTTACGACATCAATGATGAATAGTTTTCATGTGTAATTTTCTTTCTCACCCTTAAAGGTGATTCTAATTGATGGTGTAATACCTTACCACCTACTTCCATCCATTCCCTTCATATCATTTCATCATGGAGCTTCATCAAGCCTTTGACGGGTATAATTATGGAGATGTTTGGAGATGTTTGTAAAAGAATCAATCTCTTAAGAATGAATCCTAATGAATCAGTTGAGGATATTTCTAATCAACTCCTTCACCTTTGTTGTGAAATTTATGAAGAAGACATGAATCAACATTTCTTAAAACAAGAGTTTGAGCACTTCATTCTTATCCCTTTACATGGTGAACATAAAACCCCTAATTTTCCTATTTCCACAAATCTTGTGAATCATGAGACACCTCTAATTTTAGAGAAGGAATTGACTTATCCTTTTTTCTTTGTCCTCCACTTTTTCTAGTTTCAAAGGGGCGTATGTATGCAATGGTAATACATTTAAAAAATAGGGAAATAAAATGCCTAATCCATTTTCTCATTCTTCTTTCATTTATGATGACTCATATTCAATGGAGGAAATCCTAGAATGGCTCATCAATCCCATGGGGAAGACTAACTTCCCCATTGCGAAACATGATGTTATCATGCATAAATATATCCTCCGACATGATCTAGAACTATGTGATCCTATATCATCTATATTCCATAACTATGTGTAATGTGATATGCCTCATGAATCCTTTCCATGAACTAGTCTTTCACTCCATTTTTGCATTGCTGGTCCAAATTGTGATTAGGTACAAGAAAGTCACTTTACATAGGTAGATGATTACGAAGGTGAACATGCTCTCAATATTTCTAATTTTTTTCAAGATTCTACAAGTCGAGATGATGTGCTTCTACTCTCGGTAGTGAACCAAATGCAATCAACTATTTCGATTAATAGCTAGCCTTGGGAAACAATCATTATGATGATGGTGACTCTATTCATGTATGCGATTGTGAATTCCTAGGTACATCATTTGATTTTTTGGATCCTCAAGAAAATTTTGATCTAAACAAATTATATCTTGAACCTAGTCCAGGCAAAGATTTTTTTTATCGAAACATCCTTTTCATCTCACAATCCCTTGTGCTCTACCAATTTTTATGCATCTAACTATGACAAAGGTACTCCATGCTATTCAAGTTCTTAAACGAATGATTTAAATTCTCAATTTATAAAAGGTGGTGACATTATCCATGAGGAAAATGAACACAGTCAAATCATTGAGTACTTTTTCCATCCCTCATCACATTTTATCTTACATGTAGACAACCCTCCAAACCAGATTCCTCATCACATTTTCCCATTTCATACATCTTCAGGTTAGCGATCATATTAATCTTTCAACTTGAGTAGTATGGCTATTGAAGTTAAAGAATATAATCAAGTTAGTGACAAATATGGTTTCCACCTGGTTAAAAGTGATCTCATCAAGATCAATGGAAACATATATCCTCTCACCATATGTGATATGGTTCAATCCTCAAGATGTGACTTTACAATTTTGGAAAGTTATGCGACCTTCCAAGGATTTAGGACAATTCAACTTCCATTGCTGGTTATTCTAGCATCTCATAGTGTTGGCTTATTGGGGCTTGACCGAGGTTCAGAAGTGATTTAGCCAAACAAATCCTAAAACTACCGGCCCTTTCAGCAATAGTCCACGGAGCACGGACTAAGGTCTCACCCGAGGTAGTATGGGAGGTTGCTGGAACCAAGTTTCTTCACCCTAGGGATGTCTTGATGAAGTCTACGAAGTTTGTAATCCAATCGTGCACTCTTGCATCACTCCGCGCAACCGTCTGACATTCACACAACTCTTTAATGAGCGTGAAGTGGCACTTTATCCTTATGGTGTTATTATTATAGATATTAACTTAATTATATGGGCCCAATATTCTCTTCAATCATTCAACATTCATAACCAGTCTGCATAACCATCAAATGTAAAGAGATGCAAAGATATAACAGAAGCATAAACATACAGATCTATGAGCAGATGCACAATATTTCCAAATCGACTTACCTTTTATTAATCCTCTGTTTCAGTACAATCCCAACTCCTCCCTGCGCACATAGCTACAGGGTTTCGCGCACATAGCTGCAGACTCTACCAGGACTTTACACACATAGATGTAGAGCCTCTTCCTATTCCTACAATCCAAGACTCAGACTTATAGAGTCAGAGTGAATTCCTTATTCAAAAACCCATAACACTTCTCAAAGCTTAGACTATGAATGACTTACACACTTAGAGCCTTGCTCTATTTATAGATTCCCATGCTCCACGGGCCATCAGTAGGTCGACACATTCTATATTAAATTATTATTTTAAGGTCGACAACCCTAGACTCTCACACTCCGCGCTCACATTTTGAGGGGTCTTTACATTACATTGACCAAAACTTCGCTTTAAGCCCCGAAAGACCGCTATGGGGGGATCCGTTGCCCAACTGCCCGCCAACACAATCATCGTGACTCATCCTGAGTGAGTCGACTGGTGCGGCGATATTCGCGTGAAGTTCATCCAACAACCTTTGTGCTTCGCTAACATCCATAGCACATTCTTCCACTGTTTGTTGCACTCATTGTGCGCATATCTTCGATGCTTCATTGTCTAGTGCAATTCATTGCTAGAGTGCATATATGCCTTGCATTTGTGCCAACTTTCCCTCAATCTTGGCGATGAATGTGAATGCTTCCTCGAGCCAAGGTTGGATGCGTTCTTTAAACACTACTTTTTTATGACATGTGGCATCCACTTGTTCCTTTAGCCCCTGGGCCTCCCTCATCTTGGCCAGTTGCTGAGTAAGGCTGACCATCTGCGTGGCCCCCTGGACATTGTCATATGCCTGCTGCAACTCCCGTGCTTCTGTATCTAACCTCTATAGCATTGGGTCTTCCTATAGTGAAGTGAGGGTGAAAAGTGACTGATCGAACAAGCCTGTGCAATCCTGTATGGTGCACTCTATTCAGGGAAAATTTTAAGAACCCCCCCTAAATTTATAAGTATAATAAATGGGGGAAACTCCATGGTATATAGGAAAAATGGAAGGTGATTTTATCAATAATATAATATCTATATATAATTTTTTGGCTAATCTCTCACAAGGCATGGCGAATATTTTACTCAATTATAAAATCTCGTAAGATCTTGGTATTACCATGGGTTATGATAAACATGGAGCTTAAAATTACTATTAGTAATTTATAAAAATTAATAAAATTAATAGTTGATTTTATTTTATTTTTTATTTTAACCAGGCTAAAATGTTTAACATACATTAAATTACAACATCCATTTTTACTCTTGATCCACCAAGCCCTGAGAGGGATCAAATATTTTTTCACTCTATGCTAGTTTGCATATCACTATCGGGGTTAGTAGATCCAGAGTAAAGATATTTTTTCACTCTATGCTAGTTTGCATATCACAATATTTGATACCTCTCTGGGGTTAGTAGATCCAGAGTAAAGATGGATCTATGCTGGTTTAATTCCCCATTTAAATAGGCCAGGTGAATACCATGGGTCAATACCATGTGCCATTTTGGTGAATACCATGGGTCAATACCATGTGCCATTTTTATTATTAATTCTAATATTAGGGTTAATAATGTTTTTTTGCATGGTATTAATAACAATCTAGTCCATGGTATTTGTCCCATAGTATTTTGCCCATAGGTTTCACCTAAATATAACGCATTTTTTGAGTATTCGTAAATATAAGGTGACTTATGGAGTAAATATAAAAAAATGTTTTATTTGTTTACCATACCTCTCATTTATTTATATTTTTATTAATTTACCATACCTCTTTTACAAATATGGTATTTGAGTATTTGTAAATATAAGGTGACTTATGGAGTAAATATAAAAAAATGTTTTATTTGTTTACCATACCTCTCATTTATTTATATTTTTATTAATTTACCATACCTCTTTTACAAATATGGTATTTGTCCCGTAGGATTCACTTAAATAATTCTTGAGCCTTCATAAATAGAACGAGGGTTATGGACTAAATATAAAAATAGGTTTTATTTATTTACCATACTTCTCATTTATTTATATTCTTATTACTTTACTATACCTCCTTTATAAATATGGTATTTGTCCCATAGGATTCACTTAAATAAATCCTATTCGTGAAAATGGGCGAATGGAAGGTTGTAACTCCTAAGGGCTAAATTTACCTTTTTTACCCTCTCCCTTAAAATACGGTGGGCTATTTGAGGTGATTTGTAAAAATGTACTATGATACAAAATATTTGCCCACTAAAAATTAAAACCCCTTAATTTCGCCAAAGGGTGAACATTCGCCCCCAAAATTTTCTATGACCCTATTACTTCCAACCCTAATTGAGTGTCGTGGTTCTACCGCTCTTTGACATTTGGCGTGTAGAGGGCTGTGCCTTTAGCCTCAGCTCCACAATCTATAGGTTGAGGTCTAGCTGGATCCTTGTTGCTTCCTCCTTTGCCTCGCAGAATCCACTCGCTAGTTTGTGGATCTGTATACCTACTGGTAAGTCTTCCACAATCTCTAGCTCGAGGATGCAATGACATGCTTCCTTGATGATTTACTCTAACTATTGAGTCTGTGTTACTGCTTCATCATGTTGGAGGCTCAGTTTCTCAATGTTGATTCATTGTTCACTGAGTATCTGGACTGTGTGTCCTTCCCTATCGGAGAAATCTATCATCACTCCATCCTGCAGCTAGTATAATATCTCTCGTAGAAGGGAAACCACGTTTAGGCCAAGTCCCTTGAGCCAACCTACTGTAGCTTTGTCCTTCGTATTGTCCATTGTCAGTGATAATTCCAGTAGCACGATAGTATTTGCGATTTTGGCCCATAGCAATTGCTCAGTTGTTAATGTACCCATAGCCCCGTAGATAGCTACCGTTCGCTAGTGCAGGGCTTGCACCTGACGTTCCTGCAGTTGCACCCTACACACCCCCAACATATTCTTCTTCTCTGTCATTACCTCTTGGAGCACCTCCCTACTGACTTCAAGAACTATGTCACCGATGTTCTATATGTCGCCCTTGGTCAGTGTGATAGGCTCCCCATCCAACTTGGAAGCCTTGGTCTTCTTGCGTGGCCATGTTCGTTCTATCCCGCGTGGCCATTTCAATTGTGTAGAGGTGGTGTGTGGGTATGTGCCTTCCATCGTATCATCTGTCCCATGCCCTATGGTCAAGTCCAGGCCTCCTTCTTCTTGTGTCATAGCAGCCCCTACTATTACTGCATTTTTTGTGGCAACCTTTGCTACCTCCCGAGAAGCCCGTACATCTTCAGCTAGATGTTCATTATTTTTGTTGTGCTAGAAGCTTGATGACAACCTTCTATTTTTTAATCTCCATCTCATCGAGCACCATCAAATCTGGTGTGCACCATTCCGGTGGCCATGTGTCGAGCACCGCGAAAACAATGTCATCGATTGCGATGAAGGGGAGTGTGGTCCACTTCTGTTCCGAATCCTTTCACACCCTGATATACACATTATTCATATTTGTTTTAAATTCTACAAAGCTCCTCAGACTATCGTATACCAAGGGGGATATGCATGGCCATTTGTTGATCCATAGTTGTATGCTCACCTGCATCAGTACCTAGAAGATCTTGGCTTTGCGAATTCACGTGGCATCCTTCATCACCCATAGTGACGCGTATTTGTTGCCTCTGGCTAGTCATGATCAAGGGGAGGAAATTGAATATCCTCAGGCAATTCTCCTATAGCCAACAGGATGGATAAGAGAAAGCATGTGTATTGGAAGATCTTACCCTACTCCTGGGCCTCTGTGTAGTTCGTCAGGGACTCCTTGCATAGGAACTCTGTCCAGTTGAGCCATACCATTTTTGTGCATTGCTCGACCAGCGCGATGACCGTTGCTGGTACCTCATTACCATGGTATTTTCTCATCATCTTTTCTACCAACAACTGGGTAGAAATGTGGACCCCTTTGTCCTGAATTCTAGTAATAACGTAACCCTTCTACTTTTTCTCCAACATATATCTCTTTTTCATGGCCTCCGCAATCGCCAAGTCTCCACTTGTACCAGCTATTTCCACCAAGTCCCTTCTCGTACAGGGAAGCCGAGAAGTCATATGAATAAGATTTGGTGTGATGGGAATGGGCTCCTCCAGCCACATGTACCCATTGTGCAGCAGGAAAGGTACTTGCCTGATGACAAATATTTTGATTGGTGCCCTATGAAAGTGTGGAATCAATAGGAGGTGGAGTAGCCTGGCCTCCTCGACCCCACGCAACCATTTCCATCACTCCAGTGTTGTAACAACCCCCTTCGTGCTTTGTTCCATCAACTAGCTAGTTTCCAAGTGAGGGAACTTCTCACTATCCACAAGGTCTTAGATTTCAAAATTCATAGTGCGTACGTGGCCCATAGCCGAACCTTAAAACAAAACTCTCGTAGGAAGGAACGGGGTGTTGAGTGTGCTTTTAACAACATCGAAATCTTTATGTACCTTTACCCTACCTTTCTGCGGAGGGACATACTTGGGAAGCTTTTCTGTGGCGCGTACTGGCTAGATGTATTCTTCCATCTCTTCATCTGCTTCCATCTCTTCTACAAAGGTCTGAGGATCCTCCTCCTCATCATCTCTCTCAATATTAACTGTTTTTCCCTTTTCTTCCATCAATAGTTTGCCAAACTGCAGATCTTGCAGAGACATACGGACTGGTTCTGTTACATGTGGATCCTTTTTCGGCTCGGTATCCTGGGCGATTTTCGAATTTCAAGCATATCCCCCTCTAGTGACATAGGGCTCAGTGCGGCCTCCTTGGCAGTCGACATTGCTCTTCTCAGAAGGTCCTCCATCTCTTTTGATAATGCTTCAAATACTGAACTTTATTTCAAAGCCTCTATAGCTGTAAAGTCCATACACAATAACTAAATTCTTAAGCTTCCAAGAGTTGTTCGGTGGATGATCATCTGGGATTTATAGGCCTGCTGGAATTCAAATTTGATTGTTCCGCCCTTTTTTGGTTTATTAATGCTATATTTGTGGTAGATCATTTCAAATCTAGTTTTGACTCCGTGTCTTAATTTCCCACCGTCCACTCCTCATTGCCTTAAATTGGACATCTTGTCATGAAAAGTGACACCAACGGTCACTTTCCAACCTATCTGCATGGTAGGGCGATACCTTGTTCGCAAACGCGATCTGTGCGTCATACTAATCTTATGAATAACTTATGGGTCGAGTAGCTCCCATAAAGACTCTTTTATAGTCCCACACTCTTTCAACTACTTGGAGTTCTGATACTGTGCTTCCTATGGATAATCAGGTGGTTGCATTATTGGTGCAAGGCTTCAAGTCACCTTCTGGCCCAGTCTGCAAGCCTCCCTTATTTACCCTTTCACTAACGAGTGCCTTGCATTCTTCCTTATGTAGTGCGCTTCCTTGGTTGCTTTTCCCGATAAGGTGTGGTCATAGCCATGGTGGTATGGCCAAAAACTCCCGGTGACAATCTTTTAGTGCAGTGGTAGGGTTACCAATACGTGGCCCCGTCCTTTTGTCAACATGTAATGCTTGCGAGATTTTGGTTTTGAGTTTTCTGATATCCTCATCCATTAATATGCTTTCATGCTTTAATCATGCATGATCTTCTTCGAGTTCACAAAGCTTAAGGTTCCCTCACTGAATGGCTTCTTGAATCTTCATATGTTCGTCCTTGTGTGGCTGCATAATCTCTTCGCTCTGGTCCTCGCATGTTTTCACAATTATGGGAGTGTTTGCGTAATGATTTTTTCCTAAAGCTAGGGTATTAACTCTGCTCATCATCTTTAGAACCATTTTCGTGCTCAGGTTCTTGCACATGGCCCTATAGGCGCATCGGATCGCTAGCATGCACAGGTCCCAATCAGTTCGTGTTGCCTGGAAAACTTTGTTCATGATTCCGCATATCTTTGTGAAGGCTCTGACATGGAATTTTCGTCGCTTTTCCTTCTGCCACATCGGGTTCTGATTTTCGATACTTAGTTCGGGACGTGCCTGCACAACACACATCTGCGCACATCGACACAAGTGGGCGTGCAAATTTTTTTGTCTTAGCTACTTCACTCGCGTTCAACGTTGGGGACTTCCAAACTGTATGTGCATTCGTCTTGTACTTTTGTGCTAGTTCCCCATTTTCTTTTGATGTGTACTCCACCATTGTGCTGGTATCGCCCTCAACGCCCATTCCAGTGCACCGTACCAGTATTGTTCTAGTACTGCACTTTCAATTTTTTCTATGAATTCATCCACCCATGTTACTCCATCATATGTTGGCAGTTTCCTTGCTTCGGTCATCAGCATCGTAGTGATCTAACCATCATGTCGCAATTCAGCGTTGTCACTTCATTGAAACGGTTCTGCTAGCATTTTATTTCTTCATCTGAATTTGAAGTACAGGAACTATCGTGCTCCCATGATTTTCTCCCATCTGCAGTTGAGTTCACCTGATCCTGGTCTTGCATTTTTAACTGGTAAATACAATCCATCTCATCATCACCATCATCTTCGATCACAGGTTCAGTAGAGCATGCTCCTTCGGCTCGATCTAATGGAACTACTATGCGTACAGACGTTTTCACGAGTATCATCTTCCACTTCTTCAGGTTGATGACTCCATTCATGTGAGTGGCCAAGTCTATTCCTAGCAACACGGGGTAAGGGTTGCTATCATCAATAATCTCTATCACCTCAAAATCTGTCTTTGTGCTTATGCCTTCAATATCAGCTGTTACCCCTTGCAACCTCCCCATGGGCAAGACCTTTTGTTGGTTCACCATTTGTAATTGAATAGGGGACCAATGTAAAATAGGCCTACCCATCCATTCCAATGTCTACTTTGGTAACACATTCGCATCCGAACCCAAGTCTTGTATTACCTAATCCATTTTATATTCACCAATCTGCGTCACTAATCTCATTTCCCTTCTAGTGTGCAATGTATGTTTTCCTAATTTCCAGATTACGCGCAGTTCACTCAACCCTACGCACCCAATGATCAGTTCTTGTAGTCCTTTAATTGTCCTATTGTTGCGCAACAACTTCATACATGTCTCTAAAAAGGTAGTAAGCATAGAAGGATCCATTCATGTCTCTAGTTGATCCCTAGTACCTGAAGTATAATCCTTTGCGAAGCTCTTCTTAGCTTCCATAAATGTCTCCTTTGTGCGTTCGAAGTCAAACTCAGGTTCCTTTGTAGGCACTTTGCGAACCCATGTATCTTCCTCGGGTTGCTTCCCATTATCTTTCACTATGGTCATGCCACTTCTGAGCATGATGTTCACGTCTGGATCTTCTTCGCATAGTTCGGACCTCATCATTTGGATATTCTGAGTCAGAGTAGGTTATAGTACCCATTTCTCGTGCATCTGTGTCATAAGTATAGGACAATCTACCATTTCATGATCAAACTAAGAATATTACGAACAAGATATTCTTGTTGGGTTGGTACAATCGCAAGCATAATGCCCTGGTCCTCCGTAATTCTAACAAATTAACTGTCTGCAGCCCCTTCCTGGTTTCACTCCTCCTCGTCCTTAACCTTGGCCCTTAAATCTAGTGCACGCCATCCCCGTGGCCGGGTCGAAGCCTCGTATTTCTATCTGCATTCTATATGTTGGGGTCCACTTCATCATTAACTCGTAGCTTCGATAAGTACGCTCATCGTGGCCCACTGATCTACAAAAATTACACAATAGTTGCAGGGGAGTATATGTATAATTCTGCAAGAAGTGACAATTATCCATCATCTGCTTTCCTCCTCTCTGACAAATCACGCATCATAGCATTGGTTCTGCACTTTGCCCTACTTATGCCTCTGGCCTCAGTAGCATTGCCCCCTCCTGCCAAGTAGTTCACGAATACTGGACAATGGTGTTTTTCATGGCCCTAGCTTTTGCATTTTATGCACAACAACTCTTCCTGCACCTCCGTCCATGGCACCCTATGCTGCTTCAAACTCTACATCTCCAAGCAAATCTTATGTACCTGCATGTGGATCTGTTGAACTCCCAATCCCAGAGCCTGTATCGGTGTTTCATGCAACCTCGTCACCATTTCCAACGCTTCATATTGGGTTGAAAGCTTCTGCTGTGACAACGTCATCCTCAGGTGTGGTGTCAAAGATGCCACAAACCATCTATAGTGTTGTGCGTCCGCTAGCACGATATTAGCCTCCTAGATGGTACTCTTTAGCCTTTGATCTAGATCCCAAGGAGTCTTGCCTAGAAGCATTGCGATCTCTTTAAATCTGATGATCGACTCAGTCTCTGATTTTGACTGCCTAAATTTTTTGTTCAAGGCATTCTGGATCTCCACTATTCATACATTTGAGTGATCATTCAAATTATTTATATACCATGTCAGTGGGTGATCCTGCAGCACGCTTACCAATGTGGCCTTCTTAATGTTGTCATTCGTGACCCCTTGTTCTTGCCACACTGCTCTTAGCACGAACCATAACTAGTCTGGATCCTCATTCCCTACTCCTCTGAATACTAATAGCTTGATCATGCTCAGCATGTTGAACAGTTGGGGTGGTGGAGGTGGGGTGGCCGAAGATGGAGATTAAGTAGGTGAAGCGGGTGATGGCATAAGTGGAGGTGATAACTGTAGAATGCACTGCCTTATCAAACTGGCCACACTTCTCGGAGAAACCCAAGCGCTCTCTTCCTCACTCTCTCGCGAAGGTGAAACTAAGGGACTGCCTCCTAGTCCTTCAATACCTTTGTATATATTTCTACTCTGTGTCATCCCAAACATTAACGTATTCACATAACCCTTTTTTCACACAACATCATCTTAATCTATGTATTTATGGATTTAATGTACCTACCTCGAGGTCCCTTGAGAAAATGTTGTTCTCCTTCGCTATAGCTCACAGTCATGTCTACCATGAACTCAGTGATAAATCCTCCTATTATCCAGTCGAGCCAATGGTCCACAACTCACGCGATCTTATCTTCTGATGCCTCTAGTCTATGCACTAACTCCGTAGTCCACAATATCAGTTGATTGAGCTTGTACTTTCCCTGGTTGTCGGCTAACCTCGTGATCCAATCAAACAGTTCATAAGAGAGCGATGTGAATAAGATCTCATATATTTCCTTATATACGTAGGGATCCAACCACGTTTTCTTGGATATCTGCGGAGTTATGTTTTCTTGTGTCATGAACTCGTGAAGCTTCTGATCCAACCAATCTTCAATTTCCTTCTTCGAAGGATTACAGTGTTACGACATCAAACATCCCTTAGCTAGATCTCGGTCTCGACAATGGAACCATTTGTTGGCTTGTTGGGGCCTGACCTAGGTTTAGAAGTGATTTAGCAAACAAATCCTGAAACTAGTGGCAATTTCGGCAACAGTCCATGGAGTGCAGATTGAGGTCTCACCCGAGGTAGTACGGGAGGGTACTGGAACTAGGTTTCCACACCTTAGGGATGTCTTGATGAATTCTGGTAAGTTCGCGAACCAATCATGTATGCTTGCGCTGCTCCACGTAGTTGTCTGACCATCGCGCAACTCTGTAATGAGTGTGAAGAGGCAATATCTACATCCCCTATCCTTACAGTCTTATTATCATAGATCTTAACATAATTATGTGGTTCCAATATTCTCTTGAATCATTCAACATTCATAACGAGTGTGTGCAATCATAAACTATAAAGAGATGCAAAGATATAATAGAGACATAAACATACAGATCTATGAGCAGAAGCATAATATTTCAGAAGAAACTTATATATTATTAATCCTTTGTTTTCGTAAATTCTCAACTCTAATCTACGCACTCAGCTATAGGGATATGTGCACATAGTTGTGGACTCTACCAGGCCTTTGCGCACAGAGCTGTAGAGCCTCTTCCTATTCCTACAACCCAAGGCTCAGACTTACAGATTCAAAGCGAATTCCTTATTCAAAAACCCATAACACTTCTGAAAGCTTAGACTAAGACTAACTTCTACACTTAGAGCCTCACACTATTTATTCATTCCCATGGTCTGTGGACCATGTGCAGGGCCACACATTCTATATTAAATTACAATATTTTAGGATGGACAACCCTAGACTCTTGTGCTCCGCGCTTGCATTTTGTGGGGTTGTTACATTACATTTCCCAAAACTTTTCTTTAAGCCCTAAAAGCCCACTATGGGGGCATCTGCTGCCCAACACACAGGCAGGGGAAATTTTAAGGATGGGAATTGATCTTAAAGTCTAGAAAGCTTGGCGAATCTTACTAGTCCATAATATGAAAAATATAAAATATTTGGTCATATCTTTGCAAAATATTCAAATTTATAATGATTTTATATAAAGTATCTATATGATTTTGGAAATGTTTAAGGTAAAATATTTATATACTATAAAACTTTGGCGAATTATTTTTAGAAAAAAATGGAAATTAGTGAATATTTTTTCTTGAAAAAACATGGAAAATTAACCCACTTTCAAATATTAGCCCCCAAAATTTTCCTTTCTCACAGATCTTGTAAGACCCTCGACTTAAGTGAGATCTAGTTTTCTTTGCAAAACTCTTCTTTTCGCAAGGTTTCACTCAATGTAAATTCTTTGTTGAAATATATTTGGCATTGTAGATATGATTTCTCGAATTTTCAATATCCAATTTCTTATTGAATTCAGTAATTTTTATCTTCACGCAAGTCTCTTCTATCAAACTAGGGTTTCGAATGCATATCTCACATAGAATCATCAAATTGCAAAGTTATTATCCTAAATATTATCTTTGGCCAAAGGGTTCATACCTGTGACAGTTTTTTAAAACGAATAATCTCCTCTTTCAAATATTCTGATGCTAATCCTTTTCTTCATCACACCAAGAATCCTCGTGAGCATCAGTGAATGGATGGATTATTAGATGAATCAAATTCTTCTTCACTTGTTTTACATGGGCTGGTTTCATATGTTGATTATACTAGCATTCTTGCTCACTTCTCTTGATGATTATGATGCTAGTACACTATGTAACTAGTCAACATAAAATGGTTTGTTACACTCATCACGTGAGGAAGATGATTCAACTATGCAGATCATTTCTGAAACTATTCCAATTGATTTAACTTTGTTAATTGTAATTTAGGAATATAATTCTTTAATAAGTTCATATAATCATTATTCTACCTTTGATGACTGACATTCATTCTATCATTTTTTCACTAGTACATTTAATGGCAGTCGCTTTAATTTCTTCTATCTTCATCATTCAACATCTTTCTATTTGGATATTTTCCATGCGGTTGAGGCACGTTATCCCTTGCTGATGGTTATTTCAGGTACTCACAGTCTCGAAACAACTATTGAATATAATTAGATCTATTTTCCCATAAAATATTGTCATCATAATGTTGTGTCTCTAATTGAAAATCCATCTTTTGAAATATTTTAGGGTCTTCAAGAGGATTACCATGAATTTTATGATCCAATCATTGAATGGTTGGAGTAATCTTACTCGGAAAACTCCATTGAAATAAATACGTTTTGGCCTTTTCTCATTCCTGCTAAGGAGGATGACACCAAAGAAGTTTCATTTGCAAGAAGTCTTAGAGGATTTTCTGATGATGATTCCCATTGAAAAGGTAATAATGTAAACTGGATGAAAGTAGTGGTCGTGACACATCCTTTTGCCTACAGCAAGACCTTCCTTTTGTTGTTCAAGTTATTGAAGCTCTCATTTCTTTTCCTACATATTACTTTATATCTGTTTTAATCGATCATATATTCTTTATTGTACGTCAGGAATGATTACGGTGGTTACAATGGAAATTTCATTATACGTGACCCCAACCTTAAATAGCTACTACATTACGAGTAGGATTAGCTGCATCTTATTTTTCCCATTTCCTACACTCATCCCTTGCTTATTCTCTTTAGTATCTCTTGTCTTTTCTTACTTTTATCTTGCATTATGATTTGGTTTAGCTTCTTTTCCTTTTGCTTTGGTTTTTCTTTCTTGTTTTGTCATGTCTTTTCCTTTTTTTTATTAAGAAGACCTTAAATTAAGATGCTATGTTGGCTGAGAAGGTAATACAGAAAAATAGAGAAGGACTTTGTGACACCACAAGGTTTGGCTAAGTCTTTGTCCTACTTCCTTGTCTGGGTTATGTCTCTTGGTTGATGATGTTCCAAAAAAAAAAAATATGATGCTTGTGTTAAGAAAGCATTATGTCAAACTATGACCTCCATGTCTATTCTAGAAACCTTATTCCTACACTCGAATTTTTATGTTTTGGTGTTTTCAAGCTGATCCAATCAAGTAGAGAAGGATCACGAGAAAATTTAAATGAGGAAACCAATATAATATGTCTTTTATATCCTTATTTAAGGGTAAAAATTCTCCTACTCTCAATAATTATACCTCTTCCACCTATAAATAGATAAGTGTTGATTCATAGTCCTCTTTAAATAAATAAATAGAGGCGAAAGAAGAGAAAGGCTTACTGCACAAAGAGGTGAAGAAAGAAACTCCACTGGGGTACCATCCAAGCTCACTAACAACTGACCAATGTTTGTGTTTCTGAACCTACTTCGTCGAGGTACTATCCAAGCCTCCTAGAAGTGGAGAAACATTAGAGATGAAATAATATACTCTAAAAACCTCAAGCTTGCAAACTTCATTACCCTATCCTGATTTGAAACATTGTGTGATCATTGATCTTATGTTTTTGCTCAACAAAGTAAATGAATGAAGGGGACTATGCTTATGCACAGGGTAAGTGTGGAAGACATGGTAATTTCAACAATGAATCAATACTTCCTGAAGAACTAGACCCTACACCAAAGAATTGATCAAAGAAGAGAAGTTGGAGTCCTACTAGTGCATCGCTAAGTGTTTTGAATGCGAAAAACACCCTAAAAAAAATTGCATGCACTCGAATTTTGGGGCCTTCCATCGATCTTGCAATTAGTCATTCTGTAGTCACTTATTCATCTACTAATGCTTTTGATCTCTCTTCTTGGACTAGATGTGTTGAAGTCAATTTCTCATGCCTGTTAAGTATGTAACAAGTGGATGAACACATTATTTTAAGTAATGTTAGAGAAGCATAGCACTTTCCTATCAAGACCATGCATATGTGATCTCCAATCCATGTCAAAATTTAGTGCTCACTCACAACAACTTTTTATCACATTATAGCTTGGTTTGTACTTCTATTTCAAATAGTTTTGCAAATTGTTGCTCCTACGCACCTTTATTTTTATGATTGTCTATTTCATGTTTTTGATTATCACTTTCTATTGATTGCATTCTAACTAGTGTCATTTTCATGTTATATTTGCTCTAGCATGTGGTTTTTTCACCATCATTAATATATCGCAAGTGTCATTCACATTTTTATGTTCATATACGAAGTCGTCTTCTGGCACAGTAGTTTTCTCTTATCATGCAAAGTGGAGTTTTGGTTTGTTTTTAAGGGGAAGTGTTTGTGAAAATGAGTTGTTCTTATCATGTAGGCTTATTTCATACTCATTCACACACCTTCATACAAGTTTTTTTGTTATCATCACAAAGTCTATCTTCAGTGCCGCACTTTTCGTAAGTTGTCGCAAAGGTTGTCACAATAAGTGAAGTATGTGTTCATATCTTCTTGGTGATCTGACAAGTGTCAAAGAGTGTTACCACAGTCAATTTCTATTGTCTTTCGCATGAGTTTCATTTATCGCACACTTAGCCTAATTTTTTAGAGTTCCCAACAGCCTAGCCTCATCTAGCCCTCCTTAACTGCACATTGCACAGTCTCAACCATTGCAAAAAAAAATTGTCTCTTGGCACTACACATTTCACAACCTTGGCCCTGACTCTGAGAACTACCCAATCACCCAATCCCCTTTGTCTTCCAGAATTACATAGTTGGTAGTACTATTTCCCAACCCCTAAACCTAGCTCGATGAACTCTCAAACTATGCAATATTCTTCCTCATATCGGCTTGAACTGTGCATTTTTCAGTATGAGAACCCAAGCTTCACCCTTGAATTTTTGAACTGCAAAACTGCATAGTGAGTAGGCCTTTCCCTTTTCCCACCACTAGTTCTGGTTGAGTTAGAACATCATCATGAAGCATCGGAGATAGGGGTTTATAAGAGTCATGTCATCTTGTCATCAGTTGATTGCGGACATAGTAACTTTACCATGCTATGGAAAGACAATGACGAAGTATATGGATAAGGAAGACATGTTAGATTAAACCTAAGGAGTTGAGGACAAAGGATGATCATCAGGAAAGAAAATAAAGGAACATTGGAATATGATTATGACTGCATGAAGACTTCGTCTGAGTTACAACCTTTTTGAGGATAAAGATGAAAATTAAAGCACATCCCTCACGAAGATGAATTAAGAAATACATATTATAATTTCCGCTTTGCTATGTCCTCAATGTTATGTATTTTCACAAACACTGAAACTCATTTCATATATTTTCTTTAAGTGTTTTTCTCACATTTGCAAAATAGGAAAAGTGTCATGTTTTTTCATACTAGCTATTACACGACATGTAAAAGCATATTATGTTTATTTAAAGTGTCTACATTTATGTAGATTTTTTGTCCTAATTGTGAAAACACTGGCCACGCTGATTCAAAAAGTCTTGAGCAATGCCACACGTGTCATCTCGGTCACCCTAATGTGTATGTTAAGGGCCACACTTGTTGTAATTGGTCATATAGTTGTCACATGAGCGAAATGTCTTGTTAATGCTTCATGGGTGATATATTTTATTGAATCATCATGTATTCAAAGTGTGAGATCATAGTCGAAGTATTATCTCTATACACATCAGTCTCACCGGTCTCACACTCAACCATTTATGAAGAGGCTTCTCGACCAAGTGGCTTGGCTCTAGCAGACATGCCTAGACTACACACTACGTAGTTCTAGACCTCAAAATGTAATCTTCAACATTGACATTGTGCAATGTGTAGTTCCTACCTCACAAGAAATTGCACTACACAGTTCTTGTGCCTAAGGCATAGCCTTGAACTCATGGATTCTGCAATCACTCCCCTGAGCCTAGTCCTAATGGCACATTGTGAAAGCACAAGCCTCAAGCTCTTTCTATGACCCTCTGAACTACATAGTTGTGTAGTAGCTGAGTCTCCCTTCCCTCTTCAAACTGTGTATTATTTTTCCTAGTGTCCATCCCCTTAGCTTGCCTCACTATCACCGACAATTATGCCATTTTTTTCCTTTAGTATAGCCTAAACTGTGCACTATACAGTCACAATGATTAACCCTCACCCATGTTTGCTTGAATTATGTAATTTTGCAATCACTGAGCGCTCTCTCCCAGCATGCACCCTCTGCCCGACTCAATTAATGGATTCAAATGCATTATCTTAGACTAGGATTCTTTGTAATGATGTCATCTCACCATGAGTGAATTGTAGATGAAGATATTGTCTCACACCTGTTGGAAATAATACTGAGAGGGGGGGTGAATTAGTATTAGCAAGTCAATAATTTTTCATTTCTATAATCAGATTTATATATGCTACTTGAGTTAATGGAACTTGTGTGTACATGCATCTGCAATCGTCTCTATCCTCTTCTAATAATAAGAGAATTATGTTTACAATTTTTTTACTGGTGCAGTCTTATACCAGTACATAGGCTTCTACTTATAGAAGACTACGACTTCTCTCATTCTACGGCTTCAACTAGAAGGGAATAACAACCCCTTAGCTCTTGTACTAGCTGATATGTTTACTAGTATGTAGATGTCGGCCTACAGAAGGCTACAACCTTCTCTTTTATTCAAGGAGCCATGTTTCATAAATTTTCAGACTGGATCCATCAACAACATCATTCAATCATCAAATATATCTGCATCAACCAATCTCCTTTTGAACCAAGCACAACCGAATCGATCAACGACTTTGACAACTGATTAATTTGATTATTCAGAATGCAGTCACTAGAATACAGTCACCAGAACCCAAGCGAGAACCCAGAACACTGCAACGGAAAGCAAAAACAATTAAACTATATTTATGAGGTATATGCTACTTCCATGTGTCGAACCTGTGTGCATACGCGCTTTCCTCAAAATGAACCATCATACATATCTGCAAATAAAATTTACGATGTATATGCAGTTTCGATATGCAAAACGAGTGTGTATATGCTTCTTTGCTAAAGTGAACCTGTGTAAAAATCTATAAATGATGGTTTAAAAATTACAAATATTCCAGACTTCAGCCATACCCAGATCATAATATCTACAGACTACAACATGTGTCAGTTATTCAGATACATGATGAAACCACGTAAAAATAATTCACTTCAAGCCTTAAGATCTTGATACATCATTAGATCTTATCCTTTATCAAATGATAAGGTTCATACTCGGTTCAAATCAAGCATAGCACCATATGCCAATAACCTGCATATTAGATCTCACACTTCATCAGATATTCGATAATTGCACACTTGGCCTAATGATATTCTCCTCCTTTTACAGTGTTAGGCCTTTCTCAATACCATGGACGAAAACCACTTAGGACGAATACCATGGACCAAAACCACTTAGGACGAATACCTTGGACCAAATACCTGGGGTCAATACCTTGGACCAGATTCCTTGGACCAATAACATGGATCAAAATACCATGGATCAAATACTTCACACCAAAAATTTATATTTCCAAGGTATACGCGCTTTTCCCTCTATGAAAGTGTGTGTGTACATATATGAGGCGTGTATATAATGCACCTGCATGTATACGGAGTTTGGTCAATCGTGAACCTGAGTATACCTCTCTTTCTTTACTCTGTGAAGACTGATATGTAATTATTTGCTATATACCTGCTATACTTTCATCTGAGTGAGTTGCCTTCTCAACTAATTCCTTGAAGCTGCCCTACATTTCATCACATTTAAAAACACTGTTGTCATGCATTATGTCATGTCTGATATCTCTTCTATAGATTCATCCAGTTATGATATACAGGTGAGTTATTCTGCTACAAGTGGGTTTCCATCAAGTACAACACATATTTCATAATGCCAACAATCTTCCCCTTTAGACTTGATGGCAACAACCACACCAAGTCACTCTCCCCCTTTGACATCATGGGGAAAGGGTCATGCTCCCCGTGAGTGCATGCTGAATTCTGTGATATGCTGAAGTGTGTTGATTGAGCTCCCATGATTGAGTCCATGCTCCCCCTAGGCATAAGCAAAATCTGTAAAATGATGTTCTAAAAGAAGAACATGACTACATACATCAGAAATGACGTTCCTATCACCAGTGACTCATACATACATCCATCTCCCAACCAAGTGGGGATATACCAAAAGTTTATACATGACTGAAATAAAAATTATTACATCATCCTTCCCATGCATAGTGGGGGTACAAATTACATCATATGACTCATCGGTCCTTAAAAAATATACATGGAATTTAGACCAAAGACCTAAACAAGACCATGATAGTCATTAGCTATTATACACCATATATTATTTGCACCATAAGCATATGTCAACAACATCAAAAACCTATTTATTTCCACCTGAATCAAGACAATTATGCAGATTTGTAGCAATATCTTCTAAGATAATGCCAATCAATGCATTATTAGAAGCATATGCTCCCTCTGAACCTATGCAGATAAGTGACTGAACCATAGAAGACCCTTTTTTTTTTATTCTGGCCTACTGCTTTTCTTTAAACCAACATATATGTGACTATGCCCACATAAACTCATGTGTGTATGTGAGTACACTTCATGAAAGTTGTGTATAACTACCTTTCTCTGAAAAATAGGATTTAACAATAGGATTTAACAACAAGATCATGCAGAGACTACTTGGATAAAAATAGGTTTTCTGAGTTTGAATACACTTTTTGCATCATTTACAAGAATGAATCTTTCTAGTTCTTCAATATAGGCTTCTTCTTCTAAGTCTCCATTAAGAAAGTAAAATTTTACATCCATTTGGTATACTTTGAATTTTTGAAAACTAGAAGGATCAAGAAACATTATTATAGCTTCAACTCTAGGAACAAGTGCAAAAGTTTCTTCAAAATCTATACCTTCTTGTTAAGAATATCCTTTACAAACAAGTCTGGCCTTATTTCTGATAACTTCTCCATTTTCATTCAGCTTGTTTTTTAATATTCATTTAGTTTCTATGATATTCTTATCATGAGGTCTAGGTACTAATTCCCAAGTATTAGTATTTTCAATTTTCTCAAGTTCTTCATTCATGGCCTTGACCCAACATTCATCTCTGCATGTGTCATTTACAGCTTGTGGTTCAGTGGAAGATAGTAATCCTAAATAACTTGAGGCTTTGGCAATCGCTCTTCTTGTGTACACATGTGCCCCCTTTTCTTCCAAAATCCGAGTTTCTGGATGATTTTTCTAAACATACCTCGACAAAGTCTTTTCTTCTATCATTATCTCTTCTTCTAGTTCTTCATTGTTTACTTCTTGAGGATCAGTGTGATTTGATGTAGGACAATAATACTCATCTTCTTCATTGTCATAATCTTTAGGTTTTATCTATTCTAGATTTTTTCATGCTTCATCAACCACAACATCAATGCATTCAATAATTTTCCCAAGTGTTTTATTGTAACATTTATATCCTTTACATCGGGAAGAGTAGCCAAGAAGAATACCTTCATCTGCTCTGGGTTCAAACTTACCATGTTTTTCATCAAACCTTTTTATGTAACATTTGCTTCTAAACACTTTGAAGTATTTTACAGTAGGAGTCTTACCATACCAAAGTTAATGTGGAGTTTGAGTGCTATCTACCCAAACAGTTGCTTGGTTGAGAATAGTGATGGCGGTGAATGTAGCTTCACCCCATAAGGTTGCAAGGGTTCCACATTCATCTAGCATAGCACGAGCCATCTATTGAATAGTTTTGTTCATCCTTTCTACCACTCCATTTTGCTGAGGAGTCCTTCCAGTGGAGAACTGCCTTTTTATTCTATATTGTTTACAAAAGTCAAAGAATTCATCCGAGGTAAATTCCCATCCTCGATTAGATCTAAGGCATTTGATTTTGCGATCTTATTCATTTTCAGCCAAAGCTTTGAAGGCTTTGAACTTTTCAAATGCTTCATATTTATGCTTTAGAAGACCTATCCAACACATTCTGGAAAATTCATCAATGAATAATATAAAGTATTCTTCTTCTTGAGGTTACTTTTTCCTTGACGGTCTGCATAAATCAGTATGAACAAGTTCAAGAGGCTTACTAGCTGACCCTTCCTTTTTGGTGAAGTGAGATCTAGTTTTGTTACTGAATTGACATGATTTGTATATAGTATTTTCATGAATTTTCATATTAGGAAGATCACGAACAACCTGGAATCTGCACGCTTTTCTTATTCGAGAAAATATTAGATGTCCTAATCTTCTATCCCATAGCCAGTTTTCATCATTTTTTCTTAGATAACACTGTTGTTCTCCTCCCTTCAGTATGTACAGGTTGTTTGGATTTCTTGTCTCTTTCATCACAGTTTCTCCTGTATCAAGCTCACGAGCAACACATCCATTTGATCAAAACACTACCTCATTTCCTTGATCACACCTCTGGCTCACACTCAATAGGTTATACTTTAAGCCATAAACATACATAACATTCATATCCATAACTCTTTCTTTCCAGAAAATAGAGCCTTTACCTTTTATGACAGTAGGAGTGTTGTCTCCAAATGAGACACTCTTTTCTTTTCCTAAGGCATTATATGAGTCCAGTTTTTCTTTATCACGCGTCATCTGTTTTGAGCATCCACAGTCGATGTACCACTAGTTTTCTTATCCTTCTACATACAAGCCTATACATCATCTTTCTATTTGCGGATTTTTCTTTCTCCATATTTTTGGATTTAATGGAGTTTGCTCCTTCTGAGTTATTTGCTGAAATTTACTCCTGCATTCAGATTCTTGATGGCCAAAGTTGTTACAAATTGAGCATTCTATTTCATTTTCAAGAAGAGAAAAGTTATTATAGGAACTTTTCTTGATCCCTGTCACATTCCTTTGGTTTCGTGCTTCTCTAGTCATGATAGTTTTGTAAGAAACACATTGAGCAGCTTTGTGTCCAAAATTATTACATGAGAAACATTGACCATTAAAGAAATTCTTACGATTATCAAATCTACTAACCTATTGATTGGAGTTTTTGTTGATATTTATCTTTGAAGCAAATTGAGTACGATTTACCTGAGGTTGATTTTGGCTTCTGTTCATCCTTGAAGTAAATTGAGCTTGATTCACCTGGTGATCTGCTTTATACCTTTGTTAATGGTTGCGAAACTGTTCATTGATCTTTTCTGCATCAAAGGAAGCTTTTAGTGGAGGTTGACAACTTTTGTGATTGAGATGTTTCTTCAGTATATCCAAGACCTGTCTTTATCATAGGAGGGTATTGCACTTTGATAATTTCATTTAAGTTTTCTGATCCTTTACAAATCTAAGATTGAGAGCTTTAGTTTTCTCAGTATCCTTTCTTAGACCCATAATTTCACAGTCTACCTTTTCATTGCATTTTTCTCTTTCAACAAGTTGGTATGTCAAGGTATCTATAATCATATTCTTTTCTTCTAAGTAGATTTTGAGTTTAGAGATTTCTTCATAAAGATCATCTTCATCTAAAGGATCCAAAAAATCATCGTCTTCATAAGCCATCAGAAGACTATAGTATTTACTATCTTCATCACTGTTTGATAAACCATCACGATCTTCATGAGTATAGTAGCTCTTTTTACTTACACTTTGTTTTCTATTCCATTTTGCAGATTCCTTCCATTTATCGTATTTATCTTTATGAGGACATTTGGAAGCATAATGACCAACTATAACACATGAAAAAGATTTGAAAGGTAGTTTACCTATGAATCTTCTAGAACCCTGTTGAACCTTCTTGACAAAGTTTGCTTCCTCTTCTTCTTCTGAAATATGTCCTGATTCATTGAGTTCTTCTTTTCCTTTTATTAAAGCTTTAAATGTTGCTTCTCCCATACCTGATGGACCTCCTTTTCTCATCTTAAAGGTAGTTAAGATTTCGTGAATTTGTGTCATAGTAATAGTATGCAAATCCTACTTTGCTTCTATGATAGATACTTTTGATTCAAATTTAGCAGATAAGGATCTTAAAACTTTTTCAACTAAGGTAACTTCCTTTATCTCTTCAACCAAATTTTTCATGCAATTAACAATCTCTTACATACATAAGAAGTAACTAGCTATACTTTAATCATTATGCATCTTGAGAGTTTCATATTGAATTATGAGAGTTTGCAGTTTAGCATGTTGTACCTAAGAGTCTCCTTCATATCTTAGAATGATTTTGTCCCATATTTCTTCGGCTGATTTGAGCTGCATAACTTTGACAAACTCTGATTATGATAGACCCCAATAATGTATTGGAAAACTTGGCATTGGTTCCATAATGGTTTTTACCTATTCTATCTGTAGGAATTGCTGATGGAAATGTATATCCTCCTTCTGCCATTTCCCATACAACTCTTCCAAGAGATTGAAGATAGGTTGTGGTTCTTACCTTCCAATAAACGAAGTTGCTCCCATCAAAGATTGGTGGTCTAATGGATCCCCCACTTTCTTGATTACTCGTGATGATGGTTCTTCCTTTAAGAAATCAAGCTTCTTCTCAAGGACCTGCTCTGATACCAATTGTTGGAAATAATACTAAGAAAGGGGGTCGAATCAGTATTAGCAAGTAAATAATTTTTAATTTCCATATTCAAATTTATATACGCTACTTCAGTTAATGCAACTCACGTGTACACACAAATGTGGTTAAGACAACCAACATATATCCAGTAAACTTATGATTCAGTTAATTTCATCATATGTTGATCTTTAATCAGTGCATAACCATATAGACAGTAACCAGGTGCAGCAAAAAGAAAATAGACCATCACACATCAGAAACACACAAGAAAACTAAGATATAAAATGCAAACCCAATGTGGCTGAAAACCACTTGATGCAATAGTATTTGTCTTCTTTTAATAATAAGAGAATTATGTTTACAATTTTTGTACTAGTGGAGCCTTATACCAATAATCAGGCTTCTACCTCTAGAAGGCTACAACCTTCTCTCATTCTCCAGATTCCACTAGAGGGGAGCTACACCACCCTAACTCTTGTACTAGCTGATATGTTTACTAGCACGTAGGTTGCGACCTATAGAAGGCTACAACCTTCTCTTTTCTTCCAGGGACCACGTTTCATAAATTTTTAGATTGGATCCATCAACAACATCATTCAATCATCAAATATATCTGCATCAA
Organism: Pinus taeda; assembly: GCA_000404065.3. Lineage (NCBI taxonomy): Eukaryota > Viridiplantae > Streptophyta > Pinopsida > Pinales > Pinaceae > Pinus > Pinus taeda. The sequence goes on along the minus strand of APFE031142543.1, from coordinate 174,756 downwards.
CCAATCTTGTTTTGAACCAACCTCAACCAAATCGATCAACCACATTGAAAAACCATTAATCTGATTATTTAGAATGCAGTCACTAGAATATAGTCACCAGAACACAAGCCAGAACCCAAAACTTTACAACAGAAAATAGAAGTAGCTAAAACATATTTCATCAGGTATGTGCTACTTCCATTTGTCGAACCTGCATGCATACGCGCTTTCCTAAAAGTGAACCAGTGTAAATATCTGCAAATCAAATTTATGATATATACGTAGCTTTGATATGCAGAACCAACATGTATATGCTTCTTCGCTAAAGTGAACCTGCGTACAGATATGTAAATGATGATTTAAACATTACAAATATTCTAGGCTTCAATCAAACCCAAATAATCATATTTACAGACTACAAGATGTGTTAGTTATTCAGATACATGATCAAACCACGTAAAAATAATTCACTTCAAGCCTTAAGGTGTTGATACATCATTACATCTTATCCTTCATCAAACACTAAGGTTCATGCTTGGTTCAAATCAAGCATAACACCATAAGACAATAACCTGCATACTAGATCTCACACTTTATCAGATATTCGGTACTTGCACACTTGGCTTAATGATCTTCTCCTCCATTCATAGTCTTAGGCCTTTCTCAATACCATGGACCAGGACCACTTAGGACCAATACCTTTGACCAAATACCTGGGGTCAATACCTTGGACTAGATTCCTTGGACCAATACCATGGATCAAAATACTATGGACCGAATACTTCAGACCAAAAATTTAGTTTTCCAAGGTATACACTCTTTTCCTTCTGTGAAAGTGTGTATGTATGTATCGCAACTTGTACACAGTGAACCTACGTGTATATGCAGCTCGGTCAATGTTGAACCTGCGTATACCTCTCTTTCTCCACTCTATGAAGACTGATCTATAATTCTTTGTTGTTTACATGCTATACACTCATTTGAGTGAGTTTCCTTCTGAACTGATTCCTCGAATCTGCCCTGCATTTCATCACATCTGTAAACACTACTGTCATTCATCCTATCACATCTGACATATCTTCTGTAGATTCATCTAGTTATCATATATAGGTTAGTTGTTCTGCTACAAGTGGGTTTCCATCAAGTACAACACATACATCATAATGCCAACAACACCACGATATGATGATGAAGAAGGATATGCATAAGGGAAGCATGATAAAAACATCTTTGCAATTGGACATGAAAGCTTATCCATCATGGAAAAGAAAACTGACACCAATTTGCGACAACAACCAAAGACTTGAGATCCGAGAATACTCCTTATTAGTGACATAGCAACAACAATGGTGTGACACTACCACGTCATCAAGTAGTCCATGTCAGGAGTGTCATGTCAGGAGTGTCATGAGTTTTCATATGCCACATCATCATTATGGATCATAAATATTCAAAATTTATTTTAAAGTGGAAGTCCAAGGGACACACATGGAATATGAAGAGTCAAGTAAGTTGAAAGATCATAGGGAGTCAAAAAATCATGAGGGTATTAGCAAAGGACTTTTTACATTGGCTTCCCTCGCAAGGGATTAGTGAGATAGATGATTTATTTTGAGGAGAAAGGAGTGGCTCCAATGCTCCACTAATGGATCTAGTGATGTTCATTGTATACATGTGCCTTGGTACTTTTACCTAATAAGGGAAACTTTCAAGTCCAACACGTGTTTTATGCATGGATTATGGATATTTGTAAGACTATTCGGTGAATATTTATAATTTATGTTTTTCTTCATCTATCTTAAAGTAGTTGAACTATTTCAATTATTTTGGTGCTTATCATATTGAGAATGTGTTTTAATTTCTATTATCATTATCACATCCTTGTGGACTATTCCACAGGATATCATACAAATATTCCTCATCATATCGATTTCAATGACCATCACATATCTATGGATTTTTCTTCTTGATGTTCCATGTACCCTTCTTGTTCATGTGTGTCTCTACTAGGGCTATATTACTACCTCTCCATTAGAGGCTCACTTTTCCTCCACTCTGTAGCAAAATAAATTTTACACACTTATGATTGAGCACTCACCACGGACACCTCCCTTGCCTTTTGAAGGTTCATGTTCACTCCTCTCTCTTTCTAATATTTAGAGCCAAGGAATATTTGTAAGAATACATGGAAACCATGACAATATTCTAGATGGGGCTCCTACTCTAAATGGTGTCAGGTCCAATTGGGACTTCATATCAAGGAGACCCCTTGCTTGATGGATTTCCAACACCGTCAACAAATTTATTTCACTATTCTCATCAAATTATCATTTGTATATGCAATATATTTTATTAGTGGGGTTGTGGAGTGATTCAATGTGATTTGTAAGTTGTTGTTTTGTTGATTTTTAACTAAAAGGGAAAGAAGTTACAATGTAGTTCTAGTTGGCCAGTTTAGATTGTCTCTAATATGAAATATTCATGAAATGAAGGTCACATAGAAGAGTGGAGTGGGGGCTCTAGCAAATTAAGTACAAAGAATAAATTTCTTCATGACTCCAGTGGGAGTTGGTCGAGGCTCATTGGTCATGGTGGCTTCCTACGGATTATATGAGTGTCCATAGAGTCTTGAGATTAAGATCAAAGTCCTAGACTAATAGTATAGATTTTTATATTCTATGTAATTTAATTGGTTAATGAATAATAAAATTATTGAGAAATGCAACAACAACAAAGTGGTTTTTGACCCAGAGATAGTTTTCCACCAAAAATATATTTTTCCCACTTGTGCATATTTAGTTGGTCTTTTTTACAACTATCATGTATTTTCTTATTTGGTTTTATCTACTAATGGTTTAATGTATGTTTTGATTCAATTTAGTGGAAAACAATTTAAAAGTAATTAAACACTTTCACTATTGATTCGACCCTACCCCTAGTGGTCAAATTTTTTTTAACAATTGGTGTTAGAGCTAGAGCCTTTGTTGCGACTTAATAATTATAATGTGGATCTATGAAAAACATGGGTTATGAATATTCTCCATGACTCAATGCCTCAAATTTTTGAGCATGGAGAGAGAAGGTGAAAACATAAATTTATGCTTGAGGATCTATGGTGATAAATGGGTATGATCATAAAACCATTTTAAATTAATATTAGTAATTGGATGCATAGGATTGATGTGTAATGTAAGATAATATTCATGATAAAAAAACTGAGAAAATATCAGATCTCAAGAATGCTAGAGAAATTGGGGATAAGTCGCATTCATTACATGGAATAGAAATATGGAGGAATGATGAAGAAAATGAGAAATTAGTTGAAGACAAAACATAACTTAGTGCAAAACTAGCAAAAGATAGAGATTTGAAAAACATCTCCAAATTCTTGAAGAAAGAGAGTACAATTTCAACAAGGAAATTGAATATCTAAAAACGAGGTTAGAGGAAGCAGTAAGAACTGAAGAGGAGATTGGTAGCCATCTCAAAGACCAGATTACCATTTTTCAAAAAATAAAGATTGAGGTGGTTTTATAAAAATAAGATGAATTAGCTTCATTGAGATATGAATTCGAAAATTCTTACAATCAACTATCTCAATATCAAAAGTTCGAAGAAGTACCAAAATTCTAGAAGAAATCCTCATCATTCAAAGATCTCCTCTTATCAATACGAGATTGGGATTTGAAGGAGAATTCCCCCCCATCAACGAAAATGATAAATTATAAGATAACCATATTACCAAAAATCATAATTCCATCACCAATGAAGTCAAGAAAAGCCCTAGGAGAACCATCAATAGATGAAGTTAACAAAGAAAATAAATTATCAAGAGAAATGAAGGAAAGAAATCTATAGTCACTACATACAATACATCACAAGTGGAAGGAAAAAACAAAGGTGCTATGGTCTATAAAATAAAATCCTAACATATCAAAGTTTATTTTATGGTTGTTGTTTTCCTTGATATGAGTTTTGACATAGAGCAATGGAATGCATGCACTTTGCAAGGAAATGAAGATTGATGATAAGGAATACAAGCTAAGGTAGAGCTTATACTAATGTTGAATATTTGAAGTGTGGTAACCTTGGCCACAAGCCATTAGCTTGTAGATATGGTAGATCAGAGCATATAGAAATTTTATGTCATCCATTAAATAGAAATAAAATTTGGAGTCCAGAAGATGAGGTGTAGAGAACTAGGAATCAAAAGGAATTCAAGAAAGAAAAATATGTTTTGCAAGAGGATAATAGAATAGAAGTGTGGAGTACTAAAGAAGGTACGTTTTTATTGATTAGTTTGGCATCTTTTCATTAAAACTTAGAACCCGTTTGCATCATGAACGAGGTAGATAATAAGGAATCATGACAAAATATGTAGGATTAATAGGAAACACAAAAACACTAATAATTGCCATTTCTTATGCAGGAAAAGGGAAAAACGAAGATTGTCATTCCAAATAAAAAGATAGGGCCAAGTTAACTGTCGTCCCTTTGGCGGGGAACCACATGCAAACAAGGCGATCCAAAATAAAGCATATCAGCTAGGGAAAGGAAATGGAGATATCGACTCGACGCAAGAAAGCAAATGAATAACTAGGAATTAATAGTTTGGCAAATCCCTCAGGATCCTTTGATCCTGAGTGATTGTTGCCTTAACTATTTTTGCATCAATGATATCTCCGCCTTAGCTGTTATAAAAAGGGGAAGCACCGCTAGCCCGGGGAGGATCTGCTGTCATTTTTCTATGTAACTTTTTTTCTAAATTTGAGACTTTCATCATCGACTCTCATTGAGAAGTGATCCGCTGTAACTTTGTTTTAATGCTTTAATATAAACTTGGTTTCTATTTCATCTTTGATCCTAGAATAATCTCAAGCGGTGTGTCCCTGGAGGCTAAGGGCCCGACCCTGGTGGAACACTTGCTCCTGTACTATTACCTTTTGTTTGTGTGTGGTTTTCATTATCAGCTTTGTTCAGTAATTTGATATGTTTTGTCATTTTACATCACGACTTTGTTATATTTGATTTATGTTCAACTAAGAAGTATCGTTCTTTATGACAGGAATGTTGTATTGTTTATTCTAACTCTATAATGCATTGTTGTTCCTTTATTCACTAATATAATATTGTTGGTCTTAATGGAATTTTATCGTTGTTCAATTACAAAGTAACCGTGTTGTAACATTCATGAGTTGGTATTGTTGTATTCATCTATGGTTTGCATTTAATCGTAATTGCTATTCAATTGACATTGTTGTTCCATTACGAATTACAATCATTATTCTTCATAACTAGGATTGATATTTGTGATATCGAGATTAGATTAATGCTTTTATCAATATTAAAGTGTGTCGTGCATGCTATTTATCTTCGTTTGTTGTGCACTTACATTTGGCTCTGAGTACTATTCTATATTTCATTGCTAATCAGTTGTCATTCTATTTTCGTGTTCTGTCCGATTTATTATTAGAGTAAATATTTCTACCTGATTTGTGTAGGATATGGTTGCTACACTTATCTCTTAAGATTAAGGTGTTGTCGTTTATAAGAATTAGCTGTTGTTACATTTTCTAGTTGTTATTCCATTTCCTAGTTGTTGTTCCATTTCCTAGTTACTGTTCCAATTCCTGATTATTTGCGTTATCATTGCTTTGGTGTGTAAAACGATCTGAAACTGTAGTGGGTGTTGACATTTGTTGTCTAGTCACCAGATTGATGATCTGTTCCTTGATTATCTTTAGTTACATCAGTTTACAGAGGGATGAGTTACTGTTACTGGACCCTTGACTGATAAATTGCTTAGCTTCCCGAATGCATGATTTCAGCCTTAAAGTGCTTTACTATAAGTAGATCTTGTTTAAGCATCTGTTTACTCTTGTATTTTGAGCACTATACTACTAGAATTACTCTGACAAATGACAGCCTCAAACTGAGACACTCTTTGAAATAACAAAACGTTCCTGGATTGACAAGTTAATGTGAGGTAATTAGAGGTGAAAAAGACCCTTTTTACAACTCGACATTTTGGCGCCATTTCCGAGGAAAGAGTGTAGCCATTTGTCTCTTTTTAGAGTAGTGTAAGAGCCTACTAGGAAAGAATTGGGTTTTAAAAATGGAAGGTAAGAACCTGCGTGTGGAGTATGTAATAGCCCTGCTCTCCACCCGCTTTCCTACAGATTTGTTGTTGTTTTTCTTGGGTATAACTTAGTAGTTGATTTGTGTGCATGACTAAGCAGAAAAAGCTAGAAAGGAATCCCCACCCTCTACCCAAGCCTGATAAAGCTAAGGGGCCTGTGACCCTTGGCCAATCGACCTTTATAGATGAAATCCTTAAGAAAGTAGAATCTTAGCCTTTAGTAGGACCTAGAAAAGTTACTTCTAGACAGCCTACTAGTTCCCTTTAGGCCACAAGATCACCACCTGTAGCCTTTGCTGAGGTGCATAGTCAAACCGAAGAGCAATATTTTCAGGAAATTGAAAATTCTAGCCCAGAACCATTGCAAGAAGGGAATCTTAGCAACCTCTGTGAAGGAAGAGGACAGACAGGAGAAACTGAAGAACCAAGATCTTCTCTTGGGGTAATTCATCCATTAAGTAGTCTAGATAAGGGAAGTGCTGCAAAAATAATTTATAGCAAAGTTGAAGAACCTGAATCCCCCGAGACATTAGGTACTCTCATTATCCCAGAAAAAGGAAGTGCTATCAAGGCCATTCCCATTAAAGCCATTTCCGCTCAACAACCTAGGAATAGCCTCCTAGATATCCCAGAAGGTTATTGGCATATATTTGACCAAATGGCCCAAAACAAGCCAAACACCAAAACCTCTACACCGCAATACCACATTGTGGATACTACAACTAATGCAACTACGAAAGCAATCCCTCTTCAAAATATCCCTACATTCCATGGCCTTACATCAAAGGATCCAGATGCATTCCTATTTGTATTTGATGTGTTGTATAGAGGATATGACTACACCACCGATCCCCAGAAAGTGAAATTATTTCCCTCTACATTAAAAGGCGCTGCTTTAAGATGGTTTATGGGATTGGGTGGTGTTGTTATAAGTAACTAGGATCAAATGAATGAATCTTTTTAAAAATAATATCAGGATTATTGTAGGTCTAGAGAGTTAAAATATGAAGTATTTCAGATGGTATCTAGACCAAATGAAACATTAGAGGAGTATGTTGAACGTTTCCAGTATAATCTTCAAAGATCTCCTTATGCATCATTACCCTCACCTGATAATGTATTAAAAACAATGTTAATTAGGGGAATGAAGGAGCAATGGATTGAAACATTAAATATTATCGGAAAAGGAGATATTTATCAGGAAAATCTTGCTAACATTATTAATCTATGTATCATGAGTTCGAGAGGCAGCACAAGACTAAAACCAACAGAACATGATCAGTTTGCAAGAGATAATAGAATTTCGGCAGAAGGAGTAACTCATGTAGAAATTGGAAATTTGTTAGAAAATTTTAAAAGTGATATATTGGGGACACTGACAACACAACTTGATATTATGCAGGCCAAACAAAAGCAAGCAGAGGCATGACAGAATCTGGCAATCTTCTGTCCCAGATGTAGAATGAAACACAACCATAAGTGGTGTCCATTAGATGTAGTCCAAGTATGTGCCATTTTCACAAAAGACCACTCTACAGAGAGCTGTCCCTCACTTCCTAGATTGAAAGCAGTATATAAGGAAGCAAAATAAGAGCCAGAATTGGTGTATCTACTCAATCAATGCCATCAATGGCAGCCACAAAAATCAAGTATGTTTTTAGATCCAGCTTCCTCTTTTCAACTTCCACAATATCATACTCAACAATATAATACAATGTGGAAAAATCAACCTCCCTTCCCGAATTGGTCACAGCGGTCATTCGTTTCATCATCTCCATGGTCGAATCAACTAAGCCAACCCAATTGGCCAAATATTCCCTATACCCCACCATATTGGCAAAATAATGTATATCCAGCACAGTGGACTCCTCCTACTTCACAGAGTCAAGCCTTGCAGACAAAGTCGCAAAGACCAATGAATTAGCTAGTAGGAACCATCCCACTCCCTCAACCTACACTGCCAGCCTTACAACAAAATCCCCAGCCTAACTTAAGACAGCAACTCCCAGACCAACCCAACCCTAATTTGAATAATAGACCGGTCCAATCTATTCAAATAATTGAGACACTAGAAATAGGAACCGATCTAAGGGAGTGCAATGACCTTCAATTAAGATCTAGATGTATCATCGAAACAGCGAGAGATAAAACAACTCAAAGTGAAATTAGTTACCTATAGAACAATTGCCACAAGAAAAGGATGTGACCAGACAACAAATCCATAATCAAGCAACCACATCCTCTCCCCCATTCCTAGAACGATTAATTATACCTCGACCTATACAATATCCTGATTTTGACATTCTGGGAGAACTAAAAAACTTGTACATAAAGATTCCATTCCTCCAAGCCATTCAGGACATACCGATATATGCAAAGACTATCAAATAATTATGTATAAAGAAACCAAGGAGGAACATAACAAATAATCAAAGAGTCCAAGTAGTTGGCACTCTATCCAACTTATTATCAGGAAAAGAAACACCCGTTAAATACAAAGACCCAGGAAATCCAGTAGTAACTATACAAATCTATGGTCAAACCTTCTCTAATGCCTTAGTAATCTAGGAGCTGCAATTAATATCTTAACAACTACCACTTGCAAAAAACTGGGCATTACATGAGTAGAACTAACCTCTACTTTATTAGAATTGGCTGACTGATTTGTGGTTAGGCCTGAGGGCACACTACATGATGTCATGCTATCCGTTGACTCCTAGGAGTATCCAACAGACTTTCTGGTAATAAACCACAAAAACTGACTTGATGGACATCCATTGATTTTAGGCAAATCTTGGCTTGCAACTGTCGATGCTTATATTAGCTGCCGACAAGGCAATATGACCATAAATAGAGGGGCAAATATCAAGAACCTAGCTTTATACCATCCAACACAACCAAGTGTCACAATAATAAAAACTAACAAGTATCCTTTATCATACCTCACCGAAAATATTAGATCTCCATTAACTATAAAATAGGCCCTTGATTTCAAAGACCAAATAGAAGATGATGCCATTAACAATTTTATTAGCCAGCGTAAACCGAGATCCCACATACAATGTCACATGATAGAAGTAGCATTTGATAATGAATTAGAAGAAGATCCTCTTAAAGATACACACGAGCAAACAATACCCACTACTTCTATTTCAAATAGAAAAATTGTAGAAATTGAGTCAGGACAGACTTTAAAAATTAATGCCAAATTGACTTCCAAACAAGAAGAGAATCTTATCCAACTATTGAGGAAATATAAAGAAGAATTTGCATGGGACTACCCTAATATGAAAGGAATTGATCCTCAGTTATGTACACACCAGATTTACATAGAAAAGGATGTGAGACCTGTTCGCCAACCGCAAAGGAGACTCAATCCTCATCTAAAAGACATTGTAAAAGTTGAACTTCAAAAACTTTTAGATGTCAACTTTATCTACCCTATCTCTAATAGTAAATGGGTCTCTCCACTTGTTGTGGTGCCAAAGAAGAATGGAAAGTGGAGGATTTGTGTAGATTATAGAGAGCTAAATAAACCAACACAGAAGGACCACTTTCCCCTCCCATTCATTGACCAAGTATTAGACACTTTGGCAGGAAATAAATTCTTCTCTTTCTTAGATGGCTTCAGTGGATACAATCAGATTCAGATTGTCCCTGAAGACCAAGACAAAACCACTTTTACTTCTCCTTCAGGAACATTTGCCTACAGAGTTCTACCTTTTGGCTTACGCAATTCTCCTGTCATATTTCAAAGGACTATCCTCAGTATGTTTTTAGACTTAATAAACGAATGGCTCGAAGTGTATATGTATCGCTTTACACCATACGAAGATGATTTTGACCCGCATTAGACACACTGGAAAAATTCCTGTAGCGCTGCATTGCTACCAGGCTTTTTTTGAGCCATGAAAAATGTTATATGATGATGACTGGAGGACTTATCCTAGGCCATTATATCTCAGCAGCTAGCATACAGGTAGACCCAACCAAAATTCAAATAATTTTTCTAATTCCTACTCCTACCACTCAAACAGAGGTATGCAATTTTCTTGGATTTTTTGGTTATTATAGAAGGTTTATAGAACATTTTTCACATATTGCTACTCCTCTATATGCACTGACATGTAATGTTGACTTTCTTTGGACAGAAAAATGGGACTGTGCTTTTTAGAATCTAGAGAAGCTTGTGTCCACAGCCCCAGTACTTTGAGGACCTAATTGGGACCTGCCATTTCAAATTTCATCAAATGCCTCATATACAGCTATTGGATCAGTCCTTGGGCACGAAGAAGACAAAACCATACGTGATTTATTATATTAGCAAGAATTTGTCTCCTGCTAAATTAAATTATACTGTTATTGAAGAGGAATTTCTAGCTGTAATACACGCTGTCAATAAGTTTAGGCATTACATTACTAGATATCCTGTTATCTTGTATACAGATCACTCTGCCATAAAATATTTAGCAAATAAACCAATCACAAATGTATAATAACTAGATGGCTGATTTTATTGCAGGAATTTGATATTACAATCAAGGACTGACCTGGAAAATAAAATCTTGTAGCTGACTTTCTCTCACGAATGCCAAAACCAGTGGACGCAGCAGCAGTTGAAGATCAATTTCTAGATGAAAATTTGTTCGTTGTCACTGTTAAAATACCCTGGTATGCTAATGTTGTGAAATACTTAGTAGGTAAATTACCAAAACATCTGACCCCCAATGAACGAAAATAGATTGTCCAGCGAAGTGCTCGATTTTCTTGGATTGGGGGCTACCTGTTCCATATAGGGGCAGATATGCACATCAGGAGATGCGTCTGCGAGGATGAATTTTTTTATATTTCAAAAGCCTATCATGATGGACCATGTGACAGACATTTCACCGATCACAGAACTGGGCCTAAGGTCCTATAAATAGGGTATTATTGGCCCACAATCTTCAAAGGTGCAAAGAAGTTCGTTCAAGCTTGTGACAGTTGCCAAAGAGCAGGACGTCCTGGTAAGTCCGATGAAATGCCCCTGAATCCACAGCTAGCTATTGAACCATTCAAGCGATGGGCCCTCCATTTCGTTGGACCAGTTAACCCATCCTCGAACCAGAAAACATATATTTTGGTAGCAATAGAATATGTCACCAAATGGGTTGAGGCAGAGGCATTGCCGAGAGCTACAGAGGATTCTATCATACAATTCTTGTTCCATATATTTGTGCACTATGGGCTTCCAAGAGATATAATTGCAGACGGTGGACCACAGTTTGCTGGTAACAAGATTGTTGCAACACTAAAAAATTATCATGTCTAGCATAAAATCACCTCTCCATACCACCCATAGGCAAATGGTTAAGTAGAAAGTAGCAATAAAATAATAGAAGCAATCTTAACAAAAACAATTACATCACATAGACACAATTGGGTTGCAAGACTACCAGAAGCCTTGTGGGCTTATATAACAACATGGAGAAGCACTACCAGCTATTCACCATACCAATTGTTGTTTGGAAAGGAACCCATTTTTCCCATAGAATTTGAAATCCAAACACTACGAACATCACAAGAAGTTGGACTAGTTTTAAGCGAGGCACAGATTAATGGATTACAACAGATCAATGAGCTAGATGAAATTAGGCTCTTTGCCTCTAAAACACTGCATTAATCGAACAACAATGAGCTAAATGGCATGATGCTCTCATTAAAAAGAAAGTCTTCCGCGAAGGAGACGACGCATTTATACGATTCCCGGTTTCGGGATATTCCCGGGAAAGTTCAAACTCCTTACCCGGGGCCATATGAAATCAAAAGGTACATGAAAATGGCACCCTTACTCTAGCCACCATTGACGGATCTAGATATACCTTCAAAGGAAACGGCCACCGAGTTCGACTATATCATAAACCACTTACTCGGGAGTCCTTCTACCAGCAACTACGCAAAGACTCTGAAATGCAAATTTTGGGGGAGGAAAAGAAATATTCCTCACATGTGATTCATTAAGAGATTCAATTCTTTTTACATTTTTTACATAATTCCTTTATTTTGTTAGCATAAATTTCTTTTGTACATATTTCTTTGTATTTGCACCTTACAACACCTTCATCATTCCGCTGTTCCTTTTTTAAGGGAAACAACACTGTCATTTTTGTTGTTCCTTTTCTGAAGGGACAACACTTTGTGTGCACTTTTGTTGTTTCTACTGTTCCTTTTTCTAAAGGAACGACATTTTCATTTTATTGTTCCTTTTTCAAAGGAAAAACACCTTTTGTTTCAGTGGTTCCTTTCTTGCATTCATTTTGCTGTTCCTTTTCCAAAGCAACGACACTTGTGTTTTCTGCTCTTCCTTTTACAAAGGAACAACACTTTTGATTTTTGTTGTTCCTTTTCCAAAGGAGCGGAATTTACATTTTCTTCTGTTCCTTTTTCAAAGGAACAACAATTTTTATTGTTGTTGTTCCTTTTCCAAAGGAACGACATTTGCGTTTTCTGTTGTTCCTTTTCTAAAGGAACAACACTTTTGATTTTGATTGTTCCCTTTCCAAAGGAATGGCATTTGCGTTTTCTGTTGTTCCTTTTCCAAAGGAACAACACACTTGATTTTTACTGATCCTTTTCCAAAGGAATGACATTTGCATTTTCCGTTTTTCCTTTTCCAAAGGAATAGCACTTTTGGTTGTTGTTGCTCCTTTTCCAAAGGAACAAAACTTGCATTTTCTGTTGTTCCTCTTTCAAAGGAACAACACTTGTATTCTTTTGCTCTTCCTTTTTGAAACGACAACATTCTCATATTCCTTTTACCTATGTTTGTTCTACTCACTGTTGCAATTTAAAGATGCATGTTGTTCTTGCTGTTTGAAGTCTTTTGGAACACAACTATACACTTATGAAATGGATACAAAACTACAACATACTGAAATCAGTAAATTATATAAAATTGCTATTGTTATAAGAAATTGCTTTGAATTGGTAAGAGGAAAGAGGAAACGACACAATTATCCATTATTTTTGCTACCACTATTCTACTAATACTAATATGATTGGTTACCTTTATCATGTTGGTTCCTCTTAAATTCTCATAGTCTTTTTTGATCATTATTAAGGAATAAGAACAAAGGGTCTACATTTTTCTATTCAGATGCTAAGACTTCTTCCACCATTCCTACTCTTAAGGAGTGCTGAACCACCCTTTGTGTATAAATAGGGAGTACTTTATGAAAAAAAAAGGAGAAAAAAAAGTTTATATAACTTATGGGTTGTCAAATGTAGGATAGGGGGTCTCATCAGGAGCCAGCCTACCATGATCATAAGGAAGAAAGTGAAGTGGCATTCCCACTATGGCCACCACACCAAGGATATGATCCAAGTTGCACAGCAGAGGAAATAAAGAGCCCTTGGAACAGGAGGTCTCATCATGAGCCAACCTGCCCACCTTTCACTCCTTCCTAATGAAAGGCATTATGGCTGACTGGTCACCAAGATAGCATAATGGCCTACATTTTGACATTGCATAGCACTTCCTAAAAATACACAAAGGATCATGGTTCCATGGGTGAAACAAACAACTCTTTCAAGGTTATGGACACCTGTCGGCAACAGAGCTCTGTTAATGGTATTGAAGTCACATTGCTTAGACACCAATAGTAATCATCAACACCATTTTGTCTCTTATACCTTTGTAATATGTCACATAAGATTATGTATATTATTTCCCCAAACCATTAAACACATGAAAATCTATTATAACCAATCATGATAGAAACGTTGATAATGACCGCATTATACTCTGTGCACGTCAGTTGTCCTATCCTCCCAACCTCGCATCGTATCATATCAATCTCTTATTTGTTAAGCGATTTGACTATACACCTCGATTTCAGCAATCTTCTCTTTTTGTAACACATGGAATTTCGGCATACGCTATTCCTTTATGACTCTATATTCTGGCAATTCGACACACCGCTCCCTCATTTGACAGCCAAGGATGACCTATTACATTGTAAGGGGGAGGTAGGTAACCCCATCATTTGCTAGTAGACGTGTCAGACTATTATTCAGGAAATTGTTTACTTGGGAATAGAAAGGCTCAACGGTATATTATTTTTGAATTTTCATGGCTTGCTATTCCTAAGCCATTTTCGAAGTATGCTCTGTGGCAATTAGTAAGTGACTCAGGATTTGAGTGAGTCATGTTGTTCTGTTAGTTTCTCTATGTTCTGACAGTTTGAACAGCTTGCTACTCCATTGCCATCTCTGAGATTTTATAGTGAAGCCAAAAGCATGGGAGGAATATCAATTCGGATTGAACCATATGCATTGACAGTCTCTGCTGCAACACGAGAGATCCTGGCAAGGGAAGGTTGGTTAGTTTATCTCAATCATTTGCAGGAATCCAACGAGACCATAACAATAGAATTCTTACATAATTTGCAATAATATCAATTCACAATAAGGGGGAGACACATAGCAGTCATCGATGAAATAATTACAAAGGTATCGGGACTGCCATCCACTTGACCTGTGTGAACGTTAAAGAAGGAGAGACTACAAAAGATCATAAAAATCTTCCATGATGAAGGCCAGAACCTGACAGTCAGAGGAAAGGGAGTTATACTAGTAGCGTTAGGAGAGCCATGGGTAGAATTGGCGAAGATCATCCAGAGGTACATCACCTATCAAGGCAGGAAAGACGTGGTAAGACCACGAAACCTTAAACATTTAGCCATATTAAAATAAAAATGCTCTGTAAACTTACCTGCATTTTTAAATTCATTACTTCATGATGTTACCTGAAGCATGAAAAAGGCACAACGTGTAGAATCAGTAGTAAGTCACCATGGGCTGATACAGTTGATAGTTAGCCATAGCCTCGCTCAACAACAGAGCAGCTAAGAAGAGCTAGTTGCCATGGTAGATGGGGGATTGACTATGCCATCCCCAAAATGTAAGCATGTTAACAGTATGCCAGATAGACCATTGAAACGGAGGAAATTAGTCATATTGGCATGGATTAGAGGGAGGCTGGATAATTCCCAAGGGAATACTAGCCAACCAGTAGAGATAGATGATTCAGGGGATGAGCAACCCCCACAATTGGAAGGGGAAGTGAATGAGAAAGGATTGGAAGGAAATGAGGAAGGAGAAATGGAGGAAGAGACTCAGCAACCTAGGCAGGAGGAGGAAGAAACAAAGCAACACGAAGGAAGCCCATTGAAAAATCCATTGCAAGAAGATGAATTGGCTAAAATTCTGGCCAATATGGGTGAATATGCCCAACCTCTCAGCCCACCAGGCCTCCATGTTGAAGAAGAACCAAAAGAGCGTTCTCCTCAGGATAGAAATTCACCTGAAGAATTACATGATGAGGAAGTAGAAAAAGAGAATCAGCTTGTTCATGATGAAAGTATGACATGACAAGAAATGTGGTACAGAGGAGGAACAATCAGTTCCTAGCTAGACTACACCGGAAGAAATTCAGGAAGAAGAAGGGGTGGAAAAAGAAGTCACCCAGGAAATAACAGAACCTGCTAGGGTTTTACTCCTGAGCAACCCAAACAGAGCAACGGACGAGCACCCCAAGAAGAAAACCAGGAAATTGACCAAGATAACAGTCCAGGCCCAAGTAAATAGATAGTTGTTCCTTCTATGTAAATAGAAGAAATTAAAAGATTACGAAAAGAACAACAAATATTATTGAATGTGATAGCTCGAGTTCAACAACAAATCAGGGTTTTGAGAATGAGAAAGAGGGTAAAAGGGACTTTGAGGGTGAGACATGCAACCACTCTCGCAAAACCCCTCAAGAAAAATGTTCGGAGGAATGAAGTCTACCCTGCTATTCCAAACCCTGTTGAGGAGCAGTCTTCTGTTCCAAACCCTGTTGAGGAGAAGTCTACTGTTCAAAACCCTATTGAGGAGTAGTCTGCCATTCAAAACCTTTTTGAGGAGTATTTTGCTATTCAAAACCAAAAGGAACAACATTCAACCGTTACCCATGTTGAAGTACAAATAGACAATATATCGGCTTGTGACAAAGAAGTACAGACAGAGGCACAACCCTCTAAGGAAATGCAAACCAAAAACACAAGATGATGCAATAAGAAGATTCAAGTGAATCTTCCACTCACCACTACCATGTGGGATATTCGTCCGAGGACAATAACCCTATGAGAGGCTTTGATGCAAGCTCAACAAGTAGTAGAAAAACTTACAGAACAAACGGTTTCTCGACAACAGTATGAAGAGTTCCAACAGCAACTAAGGAATGTCAATCTATCTGAAAGCCAGGCCTTTGAAGGATGGCGAAAGGAAGAAGAAAATGTTTCAAAGGTAACTCATAGGTTAGATATAGTTATCAAGAAAATGGATACCTTATGCTCTTTCTACACTGAAATCCTAGCATGTAGAGCCCCTACTAAGAATTATGCCTTGTTTTTAATGGAATGATATTTGCAATTGAAAATAAAGGTTGTCAGAGCAGGAGACCCTATACAAATTAATACCATTGATGATTTTATAAATTGTTGTAAGAACTATGGAGTAAAGGTTGAAAGATTATTGTGTGAACTTTATCTACATAACCTTGTGTTAGACCAAGAGACAGAGCAGAACCCCGGCCCTTTTGTTGGGGATATTCAACTGCAGGCATTTATTTTGTTTGGAGTTAATCAAATCAAATGGCTGAAATCCTATAATGCCTTTCAAAGACAAGAAAATGGATTAGAATTATGGGTAAGAGATGAGCCTAGGAATCCAGTGCAATTGTTGAAGGAACATAGGAACCTCATGGGGACTCCAGACGTGATTGAAGCATTAAGACCCATTCATATAGCAATCAATCAGCAGAGAATGGAATACTTTTTCACTATTAAAGACCTTGCCATTGATGCGGCTAAATTTCAATATCAGATCTCTAATCCAAATATCCAACTCAAGGAACCATTTAATTATGACAACTTTAAGTTAGTTGCCGATCTCTTGAACCTCTATGGTGAATTTACCTTGAGAGTAGGGCCATCTTGGTTAGGATATAGGTTCCACAGTCCGATTATTTGGCACCCTGCACCTAGATACCAAGCCCTGTATGAGATGCGTGACGGTCAGACAAGCCATTTTTTTAAACACCTAGTTAGGCATCATGGCTATAGATGACCACATGAGATCCCATCTCCAGCCTACTCTCTCACCGCCTTACATGTCAACTACAATGTTTTCATGAGTGCATGAAAAAGGGTAAGCAGGGGGGTGTGTGGAGTACTAAAGAAGGTATCTTTTTGTTGATTATTTTGGCATCTTTTCATTAAAACTCACAACCCCTTTGCATCATGAACTAGGTAGATAATAAGAAATCATGACAAAATATGTAGGATTAATATGCAACACAAAAACACTAATAATTCCCATTTCTTATGCAGGAAAAGGGAAAAACGAAAGATTTTCGTTCCAAAGAAAAATACTGGGCCAAGTTAACTGTTGTCCCTCTAGTAGGGAACCACATGCAAACAAGGCGATCCAAATTAAAGCATATCATATAGGGAGAGGAAATGGAGATATCGACTCAGCGCAGGAAAGGAAATGGATAACTGGGAATTAACAGTTTGGCGAATTGCTCAGGATCCTTTGATCCTAAGGGATCACTGCCTTAACTATTTTTGCATCATTGATATCTCCACCTTAGCTGTTATAAAAAGGGGCTGCACCACTAGCCCAGGGAGGATATGCTGTCATTTTTCTATGTAACTTTTCTCTAAATTTGAGACTTTGATCATCGACTCTCGTTGAGAAGTGATCCGCTGTAACTCTTTTCTAATGCTTTAATATAACCCTGGTTGTTGTTTCATCTTTGATACTGGAATAATCTCAAACGGTGTATCCCCGGAGGCTAAGGGCCTAGCCCTGGTGGAACACTTGCTCCTGTACTATTACCTTTCATTTGTGCGTGGTTTTCATTATCATCTTTGTTCGGTAATATGATATGTTTTGTCATTTTACATCATGACTCTGTTATATTTGATTTATGTTCGACTAAGCAATATCGTTCTCTATGACAGGAATGTTGTATTGTTCATTCTAACTCTGTAACGCATTGTTGTTCCTTTAGTCATTAATATAATATTGCTGGTCTTTATGGAATGTTATCACTGTTCAATTACAAAGTAACCATGTTGTAACATTCATGAGTTGGTATTCCTGTATTCATCAATGGTTTACATTTAATCGTGATTGTTGTTCAACTGACATTGTTGTTCCATTACGAATTACAATCGTTATTATTCATAACTAGGATTTGTATTTGTGATATCGAAATTAGATTACTGTGTGCATGCTATTTATCTTAGTTTATCGTGCACTTACATTTGGCTCTGAGTATCGTTCTATATTTCATTGCTAATCAGTTGCCGTTCTATTTTCGTGTGTTGTCTGATTTATTCTTAGAGTAAAGATTCCTACCTGATTTTTGTAGGATACAATTGCTACACTTATCTCTGAATATTAAGCTGTTGTTTTTTATAAGAATTAGCTCATGTTACATTTTCTAGTTGTTGTTCCATTTCCTAGTTGTTGTTCCATTTCCTGATTATTTGCGTTATCATTGCTTTGGTGTCCAGAAAGATCTGAAACTGTAGTGGGCGTTAACATTTGTTGTCTAGTATCCATATTTATGATCTGTTCCTTGAATATCTTTAGTTACGTTAGTTTATAGAGGGATGAGTTACTATATTGGACCCTTGACTGATAAATTGCTTAGTTTCCCGAATGCATGATTTCAACCTTAAAGTGCTTTACTGTAACTAGATCTTGTTTTAAGAATCTGTTTACTCTTTTATTTTAAGCACTATACTACTGGCATTACTCTGACAAATGACAGCCTCAAACAGAAACTCTCTTTGAAATAACAAAACGTTCCTCGATTGACAAGTTAATGTGAGGTAATTAAAGGTGAAAAAGACCCTTTTTATGACTCGACAAGAAGAGGATTCATATTCCATAGAAAAACCTCACAAAATTTCAATAAATGAGTAACAAAGTGCTCCCACTAAAAATTCACGCCTACATGGCCTCAGGGGGATCATATGGCCGCATTTTGATTTATATGCATATCATTAGAGGTGTTACCCTATTAAAGAGGTTGCATAAAATTCTAAATATTTTGATTATTATGGATATGTAGTATTAGGAGTTGTTGTTGAAAGAGATTATTTACAGATGACTCATGTACAGGGGAAGAATCATACATTATTCAAATTTTTAGTGGTTTATGAATAGCATCAGTGTCCATGCTAGCGCAAGAGGGGAAAACGAGCTTTTTTGGAGGAGTTTTCTATGTTTCTCATGTAAAGCATTTTTCTTACATTGGTTATTGTAGGAACCATCATAGATTGAGATTTTTTTTTTTTGAGGTTGCATGACAAACATTGTTCTTCAAATTTTTTGTATCAATTAGTATGCACAGAAAATAATTAGATGTATTGTTGTTTAACTAATGTTATGTCATTAGCATTATATGAGTAAGTTATTTTTGCAACTAGTTAAGAGAGAGTATCATGCATGTGTTGCTGCTCCGGAGAATTTTATGATTGTTCTGAGAATGGCCACAAGTTCAATTTTATATATCATTCATATGAGAAGACACACACACACACACACACACACAAATATATATATATTTCTTCGACCACTACATTACTCATTTTATATTACTACTATTACCTCAACTTATATGTGTTGCAACTTGGTGATTACAAAAGGTCGATCTCTAGTGATAATGGTGTGATATGATTGTTGATCATTGCTACTAACAAAAGTATTTGTTAGTTTCATATAGTGACTCTTATACTTCAGCTATATGGTGTTTTTTTAATGACATCCCTATGGATTTTGTGGGAAACTTGATTATTACTTATACATGGGAGGAGTATGATTGTTTTTGTTGTCTTTGTTCTCATATGATGTTATGTATCTGCCATAATATCTCTTATTGTTGTTCATTCGGTAGAATCTTTGCATGGTCACACTCACCCATACCTTGTTGGCATACTGAGGATAATGGTTACTATCATTACAAATTGAGGAGTATGTTAATTTCCACTATTTCTATTGTTAAATCGTGTGCTACAATTATAGTGCTGCTCCAAGTTCATGATTATTTGTTGTTAAATTATTGGTATTATGCTTATTTGAGAGAGTGGTTACTAGTATTCATGTATCCATGATTAGCTTCCATAAGACTTTGAGTCTTATGATTCAGGTCACTAGAACAATGTCATTATTCGTATGAGAGGATGGTTGGTTTCTCCAAATGGTGCATATACTATTAGACATGTGTGTTATTTCTACTATATAGATATGTAAACTTGGTTATTCTAAGTTCTTATATGATAAGTGCATTGAGAACTGCTTGAGAAATATGGAGAGATATTTGTTGACTAGTGATATGGTCATATATTCTTATGGTTCTTCACTAAAAAAATTAATTTGTTGTTGCTATTATATAGATGAGTTCGATGGTGAATTTTGGATGATGTGAGATGATAGTCATATTGGTATGTTGTTGTTGCCAGCTCATGATCTATTTGTTGTCATGATGAGAGAATGTGTTATATGTTACTACCATAGATTGAAGTTTTATGTTGCTCAGGGTTTATCATGAATATTTGTTATTGTTGCTCCTTATCACATATTTTATGTTGATTGGTTATTACTTTTATCACAACATTTTCTGCTAGAATATAATGCTTTGATATATATGGATCTACTTCATGTAAGATTATATACGCATAATCAAATTTACATATTCCTAGTCACTCATCATTATGTTGTTGATCTAAGTAATTTTTTGGTGCTGGTGAAGAAGTGTAATTAAGTATGTCTTTGAGAGAGGCATGAGTTTTTGTCATGTAATGAATGTTTCCAGTAGACACGTGTTTCGTATTGTACTCATCATTTGCATTCATGTACCATGTTTATGAAGCCTTGTAATCAAGTGTTCAAGCCTTTAGGTTGATGTTGTCATGAGTTGGAGATAGGAAGTGTTATGATTCATGTCAAGTTTGTGTTGTTATGAGTTGTTGTAGCCATATTTGGGCTATTGTATATCATGTTTTAGTCATTTTATAACCTTGTATATCATTATACATCAATGTTCTTAGAAAACATTAGATACATTTGGTTAAGTATGAATTGATGAAGAATGGAGCAACCATGCATACAACGTGATGGATATTATTGTTCAAGACATGTATTACACTGCATAGCATTCATGTTGTGTGAGGTTAGTCTTCATGGTACATTTGGGGAACCCTTCACGAAGAAGAAAATGATTACATGATCATGATGATGATGATTAGGGGGATCATGTCAAGTTTATGCTTGTGGACCAGATATGAATAATTTATTATTTCTTATGGGAGTACAAATGGCCATTTTAATGTATATGTTGCTATTGTGTATTGATTAGAAGATGTTTATTATTGTTTGTTGAGAATGGTGTTCATGTAGAAGTTTGCTTCTAATACCATTATATGGAGATTTTTTTGTTGTTTCTTTAGGAAAGAAAGAGCATTTTACATACTTATTGTTGCCATGAAATGTTGTATGTTTCTTCGAGGAGTGAGAGATTGTTATTGTGGTCAGATCTAGCTAGTGTCTAGGGGAAGTTATTGATGATCAGTGGAGTGATGATGTTATCGATGATTTTTATCCTTTTTCCATGATGTCAATGGGGAAGACAATTAGGTGACAAATTTGATCGATTTTTCAGAGGAAAATTGGATGGTTCAATTGGGGATGTCATCAATGCCAAAGGGGGAGATTATTGGCATTGATGTTATGATGTAGTTGTTGGATGTAGTGTTGTTGGTTAGCATTGATTTCAACTTGATAGTTTTATGGTAACATGAGTTGTAGTTATTTGTATTTGCTAAATTGGTTGCAGGTAATATTGACTATGATTGACTATGATTGGTTGTAGCTATATTATCCGCAAATGGTTGTGTACATGGGTTCTTTGGTAGTTGTATAGGTTCCCTTGGTATTAGTATCACCAAGTACCCTTTGTATTCATATTACCATTGTCTATGTGCTCATGGTTTTGGTCTCACTATGATATAGGTTCCCTTGTTGTTGGTATTACCTTGGTATTCTCATATGGTATTTTGGGTTATTGCTTTGATAGTTGTACAAGTGTCCTTGGTATTGTCATTACAATGGTAAACCTTCTCTTGGTATTGCTATTATGATGGTCCTAGTGCTCTTGATATTGGTATTACCGTTGTATAACTACCATTGATATTGGTATTACCATGGTATTTGTAAATGGTATTCTAGTTTCCAAGGTACTTAAACCTGTTTTTGGTGTTACCCTAGTATTTTGTTATGGTATTTGTTCAAGGTTGATGTGTTTGGCTTCCTAGATATATATTGTTGTGTATTTTTTAGTTTGGTTGGTTGGTTCTCCTGAGAAATTATGGTTGAGTAAATAGAGAGAGCGAGTGAGAGAAGAGTAGTGTGTATCAACTCTACAACTAATTTTGTATAAAATGTGTAGTAATTCAAAGTAGTATTCAATGGCAGAAGAATCATGACCCAGACAAAATTTTATGTAGTAGTGATTCAGCAATCAAATTTAACTCAAACATGAAAGCTCCAAGAAAGTCCTTAAACTACTGTTAAGTCAAAGTTCACATCTTTCTGAACCCAATGAAGTTCATTTCACCTCAATCCGACACCGTATGCTCATGTTATTGTCTTTTGATTGCTTGGCCCAACCACTAAAAAATGACCAGGTTTCCTTTCTCAATGACCATATAGTTGAGTCAGTAGGGTGACTATGCAGGTATGGAAAAATTGAGGGCTAGAACTTGGCATGTTTTGGTTCATTAGATTTTTTTTATTGGAACATTATTTATTTAGTGCACCAATAGCAAGGTGACACATGGCCCAAGCAAAAGCTACCACGTGGTAGCCCCGAGGGTGCATCAACATTTTGGTATGGTTGGCCAAAGGCTCGTACAGATCAAACTCCCAACCTCCCAATCAATATTATAATCCATTTCCAACTCCCCTAATCATGGTTCTTAACAAGCATAGGGAAAAACTATGTTATAAAGCTTAATTAATTCTGAATTGGTAGAAGGGGTCGGGGCTAAGGTCTTGATACCCAGTCACTGCACACCCCATAGGACCAAGAGGAGCATCAACCAATGGGCTTGGGGCCTAGCCCTAGCCCATGGTCATTGTTGCTACATGGGACCAAGGCACATGTTAATGGAGCTAGTAGGTTATAAGGGCAAGATTAATGCCCGATCCATCGCCACGTGACAAGGCACTAGACTGTGGGTGGAAGAATTTAGGTTCAAGATGACAAGTGCAAAGATAAGCACTCACCCCCTAGTTCTAAGGAGAGGCGTGGGATCATGAGTGTGTGGATAGGGTGCTATCCTGACGGGGGTAAGTTTTTAGTATGTCCCCTTGCCTTATGGTGTTCATGTGACAATGGCAAGCAGAGTCACATTTGCAGTGGCAGGGGTAGGCAGTTAGCTTAGCCCCCAACCACATGTGCCATAAAACTTAGTGTGAGACCTTATTTTTTGGCAGTAAGGTGTTACTGGGAAATTTAAGTGTCCAAAAAGTTGCACCATCAGATGGGTGGAATTATCTCCTCATCAGCGGAAAACAAGGTAGATTTTTTGGGAAGTTAGTCAGTTGGTCCAATTTGTAGGACATATAACAACAAAACTATATGGAGAGCTTGTTGAGCCATATATTTGTGAGTTTGTGTCATTTTGGAGCTCAAGAAGAGTTCACTTAGGGTTTTTTGGACATTTTGGATCCAATGGTGAAATTTATTTTTGTATTTGAGAGCATCTATGGAGTCGTTTTACAGGTTCAAGTCCAAGGGTGTATGGATCAATCAAGTTTTTGGAGTAGTTATTTATGGTGCGGGCATGGGGAAGGCCTTGAATGGGTTTTCTTACCTTTATAATTCTATTGCAATAGTTGTTACTTGTAGGGTTCAACTCAGGTTTACTTTTCTCACTATGTATTGTTGAGGAAAGCATTATTTTTTCTCTTCATTGTGGAATTAAAGTGCTTTTGTGATCATGCAAGCTCGCTTTTAGTTCAACTATAGGGTCTTTGTAGGAGATACCTTCTGGTGCAATTTTATGTGAGATTTATTTGCATGAGAACATTTCCTTGAAGGGGAAATTGCCACATGTTTTATCAATAAACTTTTATGTACTCCTTTTTCCACTGAATATATGGAGTGGTCTAGCTATGTTGGTAGGCCCGAAGATGTAGCTGAGAAGCGATTAACTCCATCACCAAATATTTTTTTATTATATTTATGAACACTTGTATGATTTATGTGATTATGTGTTACTTATGTTTAAGTTTACATGTGAAGTCTAACTCATAACTTGAAGAGAACTTTTTGAAAATGTTTTTTTTGTTAAAAACCATTTTTCCTTGCACAACGTTAGAACAATCCTTTTTTTTTTTAGAAGATGAAATTGACTACATCCTCCATATTTAGATCAATTGATATGAGAGTGTAGTTTGACCAAGTTGTAAGAATGGGTGAAAAGAGTCTCCAAGAGCTAGAAGGGTTGAATTTGTTTCTTCGTATGAAGAATGTTAGGTTGAGAAGAATTCTAGAACTAGATGAAGAGGAAGAATGGGCATATGAACCTTTAGTTGTACATGTGCTTGAGGAACATGATGTTAAAATTTCCACTCATGTCACATCAAAAGACACCTCCAAAATTAAGCCAATATGTGTTCATGGTTCCAACAATGGTTATGGACATGTTGAAGCCCCGAAAATTGGGTCTACAACAAGGGGGATACCCACCCGGTCCAGACCTTGGTTAGCAGCTCCTTTTCCATTTGGTGTAGTGGGTCCGACTGGGGATATGGGACCAGTTTCCCAACATGTGTGTGTGTGTTGAGAATTGATATTTCTTTCTGTTATAGCTCCAAATCTCACCATTATGGTTTGTGATGCTACACCCATGGCCTAGGGCAACCCCTCCTTCCAGACCTGGTCCAAAATCTAAAAAACAGTGTTTTATTCCCTGTACGTGACATTGCCCTGAGTTAAACGCATGTATACGTGGGTTCATACATACCTAACCCACGTATATGTATTAAAACACTTAAAAAAATATAAAACTCCTTATTTTCGGGCGGAGATCGCGGGTTTTACCTGCTGATCACCTGTTAGTGCC
>APFE031142543.1:49289-132671 GCA_000404065.3 Pinus taeda | reverse complement strand
GGAAACCCTTGTTCCCTTGTGATTGGATGTTCATTCTTTAGCCATGACATCTTGGAGTGAGTATTGGAAGGTGACCTATTAGAGGCTTGAGGTGGGACGGATCCAGAATGAGGCTGAGCTTTGAGCCTGCAGAAGTGGTTCAGGTGATATTGCTCTTTTTTCATACTATTATATTTGTCTAATAAAGAAACACGTCTTGTTCCCGAAACGCTTCTTTCTTTATGTTAATGATGTTCATATTTGAATCTCATGCTTGAATAGATGTTTAGAAGTTTGTAACTAGCTCATCTCTTATATAACATAAAGATCATTTTTTATGTAAATCTTTGTCCATATACTGCTGCAATCCTTGGAATTGTTGTTTTTGCAGGACAAAGGAGTGGAAGGGACGTGAAGAAGGGTTTGCACCCTTGAGTAACTACCCAAACGTAGGACCTCAGGTATGTCCTTCTCACCCTAGAAGTAGCTTTTTATAGCATAAACGGCTGTGTGTGTATGTTTCTTGACTTAGACAATTTTCAGTCTGCTAGGGTTCCACCCAAGAGCCTTAGGGGATAATATCCCGCAACACTTTCCTAATAATTTATAAGTAAAATGCTTTTATTCTAAATCTAGTTTATCAACATGCAATTGTATTCTGATGAATACAAATATCTAATTTTAAAAACTAACCCGGGATTTAATATTTCAATTATTCGATCTAAAATAATTTCTAATGTCAATTGGTAATAAAGATCATTCAATTGCTATGAGAAAAGAATTCAATAAAGATAAACCATTTCATATAAAAAGTTAGATGAAACAATTACGAAAAATATATTGCATAATAAGTCACTCATATATTAAGCAAAAATAGAATAGCTATCACCGTACATAAGTTCCAAATGATAACTCAAGCATTTAAGCATTCATATATAAATCAATGAACTTGAATATCACCTTAACGCATAAGAAAAAATTGTTAAGAGATAAAAGTACCATTTATAAAAAGTTCTACTCATAAGCTTCAACAATAATGATCTATCTCGTCTTAATTCAACATCCACTAAGAGTACAAAAGTGCAATTTCAATAGTAGATATTAAACACAGATATCAATTAATCCTATTCCATTCATTCATCAAAACCTCTTCGGAGGGTGTAGAAGTGCATGTCTTGAGGACAATTTTTGATAAATTTTAGGACCCTTCTCTAAATGCATGAGAAGGGTTTAAATACTACTAGCTAAGTCTAAAAATAGTTTATTACAAAAAGTAGGAGGTGGTTTAAATGACCGTCCTCATTTTAGGCAAAAGTAAAGAAAAATTAAAACTAAAACTGAATCTAAAACTAAAACTGGAAATTAACTATCTATGTATATGTTCCTTGTAGTCGTAAGCATTCGACATTTGCTTGGGGAGAGTTGGCTAGCTAACCTCTCACTTTAGCTGTCCTGCGAAAAAGGAAACGGTAAGTGCTGGTGCCATCTTCTCAGCAGATTTAATGATACGTTTGAGAGTCATGCACTGGCTCTGTGGTTTTACCAAGTAAGTCCAGTAAGAATCCCAATTCAACTTGGTTAACCTTTTGATGCACTTTTCTCTTTCTTGAGCCTTTTCCCTCGAGCTTGTCTGTAGGTGGTGTACATTTGGTAGAAATCCTAGAGTGGTCTCTGATATTTACATACCACCTTAAGAATATTTCTGATAAATACCATGTTTTCTTAGAGCTCGGGTTTTACCTTTAGCTTTTAGCACTTTTTTCTACACTTTTCCGGGTTTACAGACGACTGAGTGATTTGAGGCTTTCCTTCGCAAGGGGTTTTTCCCAGTGATGCATGATTAAGTGCTAATTGCGCATTGGAAAATCCCTCCGTTTCTCGATTTGGGCTTCCCTGGTGCTATTTTTCACCTCTCGCGTTCTTTTTCATTAGAGGATATAAAATTTAAATTTTGTGGAAAGAATGACTCAATGAGTTCTTGGCCCTGAGTCTTAAATTATCTATTTGTGATATCGGCACTTATCTAGTACCCATTTGACCATTTCCATGTATGGAAGAATCTTGGTCCTCGTCACTATCTGGTGCAAGAACAAACATGTTAGTTTTGTAATCGACGCCTCAGATGACCTGCATGAATCTGCAGTCGCTGTAACCTCCATTACTTTGGGATTTTCTTCGTTGAGCAGGTTGTGCATGCTTTCCCAAGTAGTAACACCGGCATCTCTATTGCAGGTGGTGTCTATGTATAAGGGTGCCATTTCCTTATCTTTAGAACTTGGAGCTTTACCCTTCTTTCCCATAATATTTTGAACACTATTATGTATACCTCTCTACTTTTCACTCTTTCAATTTACAAATGAGGCAAAATTAATAATAAGAAAAAGGTGACGAGAAATCTTTAAATGCCGAAATCATATAAAATATATCATCTTACATGAAATGGCCCTTCGATCAGATCAAAACCAAATTTCATTAATGATTACCAACTAACTCATTAATTAACATTAACGCTCATAATTGGGCATTGGTTTATGGGAAAAAAAAATTCGAACGAGGAGCCCTGAAGATTTGCGATAAGGTGATTTTGCGATTTGGTTCGCAATATCACAGATCACAATATCGCTAATCCATTGCGTGTGGCAATCATCCATTACCATGTGTTTTCTACGAAATGTGATTTGCGAGATGCACCATCGCATTCCGGCGTTTTGAGGCATTTCATTTTAAGTGATATTTGAGGCATGTAATGCGATGAGTGTTTTCTGTGTTTAATTTCACATCGTGATTTCACAATCTTAGGATTCGGTTTGTAGTATGGCATTCATTAACTTTCTACGATGCAACACTTTTTATTGAGAGAATGGTTTTGTTTTGAACTTGTCATAAAGCTTAAGTATTTTTTGATTTTTTGGGTATTCTCATAAGTTTATGATAGTAAGATTTATTTAAAAAAAGAATACAAGTACTAATTTTTTTTTTTTTTTTTTTTGGATAAAGGGTCTCCACTTATTTAGTATTAGTAATAAAATTAAATAAGAGGGGGGTTGTTGTTGGCCACAACAATTGCCAATTCACTTGGAAGAACCAGTTATCTCTGTTTTTCTTTTGATTTTCTAAACTTTCAAAATAGGAAAACCTTTCTAGAAAATCAAACTTTATTATTTAAAGATAAAGTACATCATGCTTTTAGCTGTCAATGATAGTTTATTTCTTCTACGTTAACTTTGATTTTTTTACTTCCTAGAGCTAGTCATTGTATTTACATCAGCCCCTAATTGGTTTGTAAAGATAAAAACAAATTTCTCTCTATAAATCAGTTTTAAATATGCTCATTTGTCGTAGTTAGAGCCTCTGTTGCCAAGAGGCGTTTATAGCCTCAACAGGGTTACCTCTTACCCAACAATGATCCTGTATCCTACTTGGAGAGATTGCTTTTATTTTCTTTTAATTCTTAAAGAACAATGCCTTGGTTTGGTAGCCAAATTACGATAATGCCACTCACTTGATTTATAACTTTGCTGAACAAGCTGGCTCGTGATGAGAACCCTTGTCTTTTGATTGCAACAATCTTGAGTCATTGCCCTGTTGTGGTAGGTAGTTTTGGCAAAGTCAGCAAGCTATAATATCTTATGATCATGATAATTCGGCTTGTGATAAGACGTCTTATTCTTTAAGTTAAAAGTGTATCGTTTGATTATTCCTTAAAGCTTGTAATTCTCTAGGTGGGGAGGAAGTCATTGTTTCCTTAAGAATAGTTGTAGACGATAATTGTAGAGGTTTTCGAAAGAGATTTTCTACAGAGAATCTTTGTTTTCTTTCTGATACCTTTCATTTGACTGATATAAAACAAATTCCCACTAAAGGTAGCTTTTTATCAAAATTTGTAAGGTTGAAACTAGTATCATTTTTAGGTTTATACTCTTTGACTATACCTTTCAATAATAATGACCAATTTTCTAAAGCAGTTTTATTTATACAAGTGAAAAACAAAATCTAAATGAAATACTTATCTTTTTTTGTGAATTCCAAATGCAACCATTTACAACTAGTTTTATTATCAAAAATAAAGGAAAGGCTAATTTACAAAAAAAATAGAAGAATGATCTCCTATGGAAAGTTTTTTTTGAGGATTTGCTCGTTAACAGGTAAAGATTCTCTTTTTTCATCTTAAATCATGTAACATAAAAATAGATGGACCTATGATTCCTACAATTTGGAAAGGGCCAAGCCACATTCATTGGAATTTCGTTGATTTTCCCTTTTCCTCATGAACCTTATCCCATTTCAAAACTAAATCCCCAACTTGAAAGTCCTTTTTGGATATCATGTTTGAATCAAAAGAAGCTTTTACTAATGCATGGTGATGAGCATGAGTTATTTTAGCCTGTTCTCATTGTTCTTCTAACTTAAGGATCTGCAGCTGCCTTAGTTGTAAGGAAGAAGTTGGTGTTTCATCGATAAATTGAACTAAGGCAAAAGAGGGAATCGCTATATGAGTTGGAAGGACCACTTCTTTCCCATAAACTAATTTAAAGGGAGAAGTGCCAATTGAGGCTTTCTGCGTTATTCGATCTTCCCATAGAGCATACATTAAAGATTTGTGCCAATTCTTATGATTTTGATCGATGGTTCGCTTAATGATTCTGATTAAGTTTTTATTTTTTGATTCAGCTAATTGATTCCCTTATGGGTAATAATTGGCAGAGTATTTAAGTTTAAAACCTCTTTTGAGTGCAAATTCGGTCATAGCATTGCCAGAGAAATATGATGCATTATCAAACATTAAAGCAGAGGGTAAACCAAACCTGGTGATTATGAAGTGATCTATGAAATCAATGATCTATTCAACATTAATTTTCTTGAGAGGAACTGCTTCTATCCATTTAGTGAAATAATTTGTAGCTATGAGGATATACCTATGTTGATTAGAAGAGCGAGGAACGTTCTCACCTATTATATACAATCCCCATTGATCAAAAGGTTGATTGATATTGACTGGTTGCAAAGGCAATGATGGTTTCTTTTGTCTTTCTATAGCAGTTTGACAAATTTGACATTTCCTTATGTATCTATGTGCGTCCTTGAATAGTGTAGGCAAATAATAGCTTTCACATAGGATTTTATGTGTTGTAGCATCTCCAGCATAATGTCCACCTGCTGGCCCATTGTGGAGTTCCTGCAACACATTTTCAGCTTTATATTTCTCAACACATCTGAGGAGGACAAAATCATAATTCATCCTAAAGAGTACATTGTTCATGAGCTCATATTGCTTAGACTTCAATCTTAAAGCTCTTTTCTTTGTATAATCTAGGTTTGAAGGAGCATATGCATTCTTTAGATAAAATATGATATCAACATTTAATGATTCAATATCGTTTAGTCTTACCTCATACATTTGTACTTCTGCAGATGGTATTTCAGAAATAAGCAATGCTCCAGTCAATATTTTGCAAAAGCCTTAACCTTTTACGATATTTGCTGGTTTAATTTCAGTGTCGTATTCTTGTAAGGCAGTAACCCAATTGCCTCTTTTCTCACCCACGTCTTCCTGTACTAAAATATTTCTTATCGCTAGAAACGGTACTATAATTTTTGTATAGGTTTTATGCCGAACGAGTCTGAAATGTTTGATCACTTTGAAAATAGCGTAATCTTGTTTCTCGACGTCTGAGTAATTTAATTCAGCCCCTTGTAGATTTGAGCTGAAAAGGGCAATTGGGGCTTCTTCCTTGTCTTGATTTTCTTGAGTGAGTATCGTAGCATATGATTTATCAGAGGCAAATGTATAAAAAATGAAAGGATCGAAAAAATTTGGAGTTGCTAAAGATGGAGCGTTTACAATTACTTGTTTAATCATATTGAATGCTTCATATTCATCTTGGCCCCAATTTAATATTGAATTCTTTTTAGTCATTGCTTGTAAGGGAGATACGATTCTTTAAAAGTCGGGAGAAAATCTCTTTACAAAATTAATCTGGCCAAGTAAGGATTGCACAGCTTTCTTGTTGTGAGGCAAGGGTATTTCAGAAATCTCCTTGATTTTGTTGGGATCAATATGGATTCCAGATTTTGACACTATAAATCCAAGAAATTTTCCTTCACTTAATGAAAAAGAGGACTTTTTTGGATTAAGTGAAATTCCATACCTTTGGCAATGTTGGAAGATCTGTTTTAAAACACTGAGATGATTACCTCATTTTTTGGAATATACAGTTATATCATCCAAGTATATTACTACCGATTTGTTTACTAATCCCTTAAATGCGATGTCCATGGCCCATTGAAATGTGGTGCCAACATTGATCAAACCGAAATGCATATTTTGATATGCATAAGTACCCCATTTAGTTATGAATGTGGTCTTTAATTGATCATCAGGATGGAACAAAAGTTGGTTGTAGCCAGAGAAACCATCCAAGAAGGACATTAATTCTGATCATGCAACTGCTTGTAATATTTGGTCCATGGGAGGCAAAGGAAAAATATCCTTTTGGCAGCCTTTGTTAATATTTCAAAAGTCAATGCAAATTCTAATGTGTCCATTTTTCTTTCTAACAGGAACCATATTGGAAACACATTTAGAATTTCAAAAGGGAAAAATGATTTTGGCTTTAAATAATTTATTGAGTTTAGACTTAATTTGGTTCTCTAGATTAGGATGGATCTTTCTCATCTTTTGCTGGATAGGTTTTTCGTCGTTTATCATTGGGATAGTATGTTGAGTGATAGAAGTGTTGTAAGTCTTAAGTTCATCATAGTTTCAGGCAAAGACAAACTTGTATTGTTTTAGGAGATGAACGTACGCCAATCTTTCTTCAGGAGCTAGGACAAGACCTAGGTTGATATTTTGCAGCTTAGTATCAGTTCCTAGATTTACTAATTCATAGTTTAGAGTTGAACTTTGAAGTTTTGAATTTGTAGATCTTTTGAATTGATCTTTCTAATCATATAGGTCTTCCAATTTGACTACTGATTTTGGCATAGCATTATTATTGCTATCTTGTTGCAATTGTTTGTCATGTTGGTCCTCATCAATTATCTGATTGGTGTAAGATCCCTCTGATGTGAGGAAGCTTACAATATCAAGATCATTGTTGAAAATTCTCCAATTGGTAATCTTATTATAAATCAATGGTCTAAAGATTAATTCGATTGAGAATCAGTCTGGGCTATAGTCTTCTGAGGGAATGAGCTTGGAAGCCACATTTTCCAAGAGGTCAACATTGGCATTTTGGAGTCTAGGAATTGATTAAATATTGAATGCTATAAAATGTTCAATCAGATCTTATAATAAAGATTGATAATTCTTTAAATGACCTGATAGACAATGTATAGTATTTCGTACATGTCTGATAACAATTTCAAAATCTCTAAAGACTTGTAGATACTTGATATCTAATTTGATTGCTTTTTATAATCCTTGGACTAAGGCTTCGTATTCTACAGGATTATTAGTGCAATCAAACTCGAGTCTAGAAGTTAGCGTAGTTTTTTTCCCTCTGGACTCACTAATATGCATCCTACTCCTGCTTCCTCGTTAGACTTAGGACCATCAAAAAATAAGTTCGAAAATAAAGATTTATTTATAGGACTATCTATAAAATCGACACATTTAGAACTATCTATTTGAGAAAATTTTTCTAGTTGAGATAAAACAAAATGTTCTAAGTAAGGTGAAGTATGAGTATTAAAATTTCTTGAGAAAGAGTCGATAGAATAGTTGCCAACTATATTGTTGATGTATGCTAGAGGTTCATTTTCTCCTTCCAATTCTGTTAGTATGTATTTTTGATGTATTTCTTGCTCAACCTTTATCTAATTTGGTTTACCATTGTAAGGGAGCCACATATGCGACGAGTCGGTTGCAAAGTATCCATGAAGATTTTTACACCAATCTCTGCTAAGAATTAAGCCATAAAATATTGATAACTTTACATACCTTTGGGTTAGATGACAGCCTTATGGTAACCTAATTTACTTGACTGCTCACTTCAACCTGCGACCGGTCTAGCTGAACTATGCGTACTGCAAATTTTTGAGGTTGGACGTTCAACTTTGCACATATTGATTTAGGTAAGATATTAGATGAAGCTCCTAAATCTACTAAACAATTATTCAAATTATTGTTGAAAACTTCATAAGTAAGAAGAAATGGGGGAGTATGAGTTCTTGACCGTCCTCCAATTTGAGCGATATCGTTTGGATCAACTTTATTAGTCACATTAGTTAGAGGTCTTCCCATCTCATGAGAAGCTTGCGAGATTACAACAACAGGAAAAGGTGCAATAGGTATTGCGTGTAATTATTTCAAAAGTAGCTTTTGATGATGTTTTAACATGCTCAATTCATAAAAACTAATGTTATCCCTAGTATTCTTCATGTCTTCTATGATATTATACTCAATCACATCAGAAACAATCAATGTTTTAGATGGAGTTGGTGAATTTGTTTGGACTGGGCTTGTTTGAGTCGCTTTGGGTGACATTTTCTTACCTGCAACTTTATCCTTATACATTGAGCTTGTGCTCTTCGGCTTAGGAGTAGGTTGTGGAGGATCAGGTTGATTTCTACTTCTAGTACACACTGGTGATGCCTCTTGATCCTCTTGATTTGGGAAGATGAAATCTCACATACCCTATACTTCTACAACTTATTCTTCATCAGTAGGCTCTTCGTTAGAAACTTCCTCTTCTTCTTCTTCTGATTCAACGTTTGTGATAGCATTGGGAGGATTTGAATCATTTGTAGGATTTCTTCTATAAGGCTTGTAAGGATTTTTAGAAGAATTCTGTTCTACTTGTTTCTTAATTTCAACCATTTTGTTAGACATGGTTTTGAAAACTTTCTGCAATCCTTCTATATCAAATGGGTCTTCATCAACAATGTTTTTCTTTTCTAATGCTATGACACATTTCTAGACCACTATTGCTTCCTTCAAATTTTCCGCTAAAGTTGTTTTGTTAGCCCTATCAATGAACATTGCTATGCTTGATGGTAGAGCAGATATGTACCATTCACTTCTAACTTCTTCGCTAGGCTTGGAAGTGGTAGGAATTTTGTTCAAAATTTTATTGAAATGTGAGTTAAAATCTATGATAGGTTCCCTTGATTCATCCCTAAGGTTAGACAGGTCGTTGATCAGTGTCACAGTAGACCTGTCATCACTGAACTTAGTCAAGAATTGTTCTTGGAAAATATCCCAACTAGTGATAGATCCGGATGGTAATGAGAAATACCATGATCTGACTACTCCTTGCAAGGTGTAAGGAGAGAGATGGAAAACAATGTCTTCATTAGTAACCCCATTGAAATTTATAGATAACATAAAGTTGTTTATATGTTCTTCTGCTAGCATGCCTATTTCAGGATTAAACTTAGGCATCCATTTTTCAGGATGGGCCGGTATATGACGTAAGGGCACAAGCATTAAGACTGCCCCTCGGTTATTCCATGGAGTTTGGGCCATCCTTGAACTACTAACAGAGGAAAGTGCAAAATATTTTCATTGTGGTTGGGAAGATGAGGATATTATAGTTCCAGATGATTGAGAAGGAGATGTTGAAGTTCCTGTGGTTTGGTGGACAATAATTTGAAGTGGAGGGGTGGATGGTTGAATTCGCGATGGAGAGGTTGAGATGGAAGATAATGACAAAAGAGTCTCACTATCACACCATTTAGGTGATTTCCTTTCTCTCTTCCTTATAGGTAGAGGTAACTTAGTTGGTTCAATACCAAACTTTTCACTCTTCAATCTGGTAAGGGGATGAGAAGGGTTATATTGTGAAGTCACACTACCTTGGGATTTTTCAGATTTTTGGGGTGATATAGAAAATCATTAAAGTTTATGGATCAAAGATTCAACTTCAGGAGCTTCAATAGTAGATTTCTCTGAAATGTTCAGATTTGTGCCAGCGGTTGTTGTTTTAACGACTTCTTGCTCATGCTTTAAAGATTCTAAATACGATGGAGAAGTCGGGGGAGATGGTGAGGGAGATTTAGTCTCAGAATGGTATTTAGATTTATATCTACTTTCCCTTCACATTTCAGGGCCCTCCTTCTAGCACCAAATATGTTGAACCCCCAAAAATCGGGTCTACAATAAGTGGGATACCCACCCCGTCTGGACCTTGGTTAGTAGCTCTTTTTCCATTTGGTATAGCGGGTCTGACTGGGGCTATCGGACAAGTTTCCCAATTTGTGTGTGTGTGTGTGTGTTGAGAATTGATATTTCTTTCCTAATCATTTCTAAGTAAAATGGTTTTATTCTAAATCTAATTTATCAACATGCAATTATATTCTAATGAATACAAATATCTAATTCTAAAAACTAACCTCAGATTTAATCTTTCAATTATGCGATCTAAAATAATTTCTAATGGCAATGGGTAATAAAGATCACTCAATTTCTATGAGAAAATAATTCAATAAAGATAAACCATTTCATATAAAAAGTTAGACGAAACAATTATAGAAAACATATCGCATAATAAGTCACTCATATATTAAGCACAAATAGAATAGCTATCACCGTACAGAAGTGCCAAATGATAACTCAAGCATTTAAGCATTCATATATAAATAACTGAACATGGATATCACCTTAACCCATAAGTAGAAATTGTTAAGAGATAAAAGTACCATTTATAACAAGTTCTACCCATAAGCTTCAGCAATAATGATCTATCCCGTCTTAATTCAACACCCACTAAGAGTACATAAGTGCAATTTTAGTAGTAGATATTAGACACACATATCAATAAATCATGTTCCATTCATTCATCAAAACCTCATCGGAGGGTGCAGAAGTGCATGTTCTGAGGACAAGTTTTGTTAAATTTCAGGAACCCTCTCTAAATGCATGAGAAGGGTTTAAATACTACTAGCTAAATCTAGAAATAGTTTATTACAAAAATGTAGGAGGTAGTTTAAATGACCATCCTCATTTTAGGCAAAAATAAGGCAAAATTAAAACTAAAACTCGATGTAAAACCAAAATTGGCAATTAACTATCTATGTATCTATTCCTTGTAGTTGCAAGGATTTAGAATTTGCTTAAGGAGAGTTGGTTGGCCAACCTCCGACTTTAGTTGTACTGCAAAACCTGAATCAGGAAGTGCTGGCGCCATCTTCTTGACAAATTTCTTGATACATTTGAGAGTCATGCACTGGCTGTGTGGTTTTACCAAGTACGTCGAATAATAATCCCAATTCAACTTGGTCAACCTTTTGATGGACTCTGCTCTTTCTTAAGCCTTTTGCCTCCATCTTGTCTGTAGATGGTGTACATTTGGTAGAAATCCTAGAGTGTTCTCTGATATTTATATACCACCTTAAGAATATTTTTGATAAATATCACGATTTTTTAGAGTTCGGTTTTTAGCTTTAGCTTCTAGTACTTTTTTCTACACTTTTCCAGGTTTACAGATGACTGAGTGATCTGAGGCTTTCCTTCTCAAGGGGTTTTGCCCACTGATGCATGATTAAGTGCTAATTGTGCATTGGAAACTGCCTTCGTTTCTCGATCTGGACCTCCCTCGTGCTATTTTGTGCCTCTCGCATGCTTTTTTGTTAGAGGGTATAAACTTTAAATTTTGTGGAAAGAACGACTGCATGAGTTTTTGGCTCTGAGTCTTAAATTATCTATTTGTGATATCAGCACTATCCAGTACCCATTTGACCATGTCCATGCATGGAATAATCTTGGGCCTTGCCACTATCTGGTGCAAGAACGAACATGCTAGTTCTGTAATCGACGCCTCAGATGACCCGCGTGAATCTGCAGTTGTTGTAAGCTCCATTACTCTGGGATTTTCTTCCTCGAGCAGGTTGTGCATGCTTTCCCAAGTAGTAACACCAGCATCTCTGTTGCAAGTGGTGTCTGTGTATAAGGGCGTCATTTCTTTATCATCAGAACTCGGAGCATTACCCTTCTTTCCCATAATATTCTGAACACTGCTATGTCTACCTCTCTGCTTTTCACTCCTGCAATTTACAAATGAGGCAAGATTAATAATAAGAACAAGGTGATGGGAAAGCTTTAAATGCTGAAATCATATAAAATATATCACCTTACATGAAATGGCCCTTCGATCAGATCAAAACCAAATTTCATTAATGATTACCAATTAACTCATTAAGTAACATTTAAATAGGCATTTGTTTATGGGAAAAAAAAATGAATGAGGAGCCCTAAAGATCTACAATAAGGTGATTTTGTGATTTACTTCGCAATATCACAGATGGAAATATTGCAGATCATGATATCACTAAGTTTTTGTGTGTGGCAATCATCCATTACCATGTTTTTTCTACAAAATTCAATTTGCGAGATGCGCCATCGCATATCAGTGGTTTGAGGCATTTCACCTTAAGTGATATTTAAGGCATGCGATGTGATGAGCATTTTCAGTGTGTAATTTCGCATCATGATTTCAAAATATTAGGATTCGGTTTGTAGGATGGCATCCATTACCTTTCTGCGATGCGACACTTTTTATTGAGAGAATGGTTTTGTTTGAAATTATCATAAAACTTAAGTCAATTTTTATTTTTCGGGTATTCTCCTAAGTTTATGATAGTAAGATTTATTTAAAAAAGGAATAAAAGTACTAATTTTTTTTTTTTAATTTTGGATAAAGGGTCTCCACTTATTTAGTATTAGTAATAAACTAAATAACAGGGGGGTTGTTGTTGGCCACAATAGGACCTTATGAGAAATATGATACATGTGCATTTTTCAAGCATCTCCAATATTCTCGCCATATGCTAGTTGGTAAAAGTGGGTGGCTAGATTCATCTGTAATGTCGTCATCATCATCAGAAGCCAAATATATGAATGACATGTTTAAGAAGGTGATAAGAATTTCATGTAAAATTCTTTTATGTTTATGTTCATAACACCTCTTTTGTAGCATTTGAGAAACATTGCAAAGGCATTGCTATGAAGCATCTTTCTAAAATGGTTTAGGAAGGAGGAGGCCTCATCATCAATGGCCAAGGGATAACCAATACAATCATGGTTGAAGAGGGACCAAAGTATGGAGGATTGGGTTATGGCCAAAGGGAGTTTTGAGAATGCTATAAATGATTTGAGGTGCAAAAATCATCTGAGGATGAGATGTCACACCAAGATGGTGGTGACAATATTCATTTGTATCCCAAGAGAGATAAATTCTTGAAGGGACCTTGGATGTCATCATCCCGACCACATCGTCAAATCTACATCTCGAGAGACAAGTATAAATTATATAAAAACCTATAGATTCACAAGTTAATGCAATTTTCTAAAGCAAGAGACAAGAATCTACTTCTACTCTTTACAGTGTAAGCCCGTAAGCATCGATGAAAAAATAATCAATAGAAGAAGAGAATCAAAGGCACATAACACAACAAATATCCTGGGAAATGCAGAGCTCAAAACCCCACTATATATTTTGTCTTAATTTGGAAAATATAGATGAAATTACAATGATTTTTCTTTCTGGAACAATCCCAAAACTCAACAAATTGAATCTCCAACTCATAAGAAAGCTCAAGGCGAAATCTTAGCCAATTCGCAGGCTCTCCAAGTATCTATTCCATTGTGTAGTTCCTATGAAGGATAGCTTGTATTTAAAGAGAGATGAAGCCTCTAAAAATAACACAATCCCTCAAGGATTAGTTCCTGGATGCATGCACTATCAACTTGGAAAAATCGAAAACAAATAATACACTGTCCCTACACTCTATCCCAAATTGGGTCTTTCTCAGAATCAACATGCATGAGTTTCTGATGGTGTAATCTTCAGTTAACTGGATTAGCACTAATTAGGTCACTAGTGTCTGAACTGAATGTTTACTCACTATTACTTCCTGAAACCGATGGGAACTAATTTAACTAGGCTTAAGTCAACAAATTGAGGTGATTAATTACAACTCATTCATAACTCATCCTTAACTCCTATAAGTTAGGAAGCACATATACATGTCTTCTAAAATACTTTCAATTTGAATTTCCTAAATTAATTAAGTTAATTAAACATAATTATTTATTTTTAAATTGTTGTGATAAATGATTTCTACTTTAATTCACAATTTAATTCAAGGAAAAATTAAACTGGAATTTCTTGTTGTCATTTCTCAACATAAATCTCATGGGTATTTTCCAGAATTCTGGTAATTTTGACTACTTGAGGAACATGTACCCTTGTACTTTCTATCATGCCTTTGACCATTTCGTGGTTATTTATGAGCAATGCATGAAATGGTTAAAAGAATGGATCAGATTTTATGCATCAAGTTTGATACATCGCCTTTGGATGAGAGGACTTCTTTGTTAGCAACCAAGAGAAATTTCTTTTGTACCCACTGCAAGATGCATGAGCATGGAAATGAATGATGTTGTAAATTACATCCAAATCTTAGTTCCAATAAGGGAAAATAAATTTTGCAACCTAACTAAAGGGAAGCAAGACATGTCGAAGATGACTCACAGTAATCATAAGGAAACCTTTAAGGCAAATTTGATGTGAAAGAGAACCCATAAGCATATGAGAGGCAGAGATTGGGTATATTGTTTGTAAATTTGTTTTGTAAATTTGTAATTATTGTTGTTTACCTATTTGGCTAATGTTGTAAATTGGACAATAATAGTCATTATGTGCAACAAGTATGCGTCTTTTTCATTAATGTTATGTATTGGCTTACTATAAGTCCATATGTTCAAGAAATTTTGGAATGTAGAAGTTGTCATCTAAGTTTGTCTACAAGTTTTTCATGTACTCACCAATGAAAGTATTCAATATGAGACTTATTGTGAATAGAATCAAGGTTGTACTAGATGACTATGTTTTTGTAGGAAAATCCAACTATGTCATTGAAAATTTTGTAGTAGTGTTCTTTTGTATACAAGTTCTGTTTGAGTAGGGTAAAACACATTTTATGTTGCTCAGGATTTCCATGATGGAGTCAAGTTTGTTTTCAATAATTTAACCTCAAGATTAAGTTGTTTTCAGCCGTGAAAATATGATATTAAATATAATGTTCATATTCCACTCACCAGTGTTTTGTTCCACCATTAGCGATAAGAATATTGGCTCGATTCTTAACAGGACAACAGGTCTTGAGGAATAAGGTAGGTGTAAGTGCCTTGATTGTGCCTTGAAGGGAACCAATTGAAAAGTAAGCATTTAGGATTGAGTTTTTCAGTGATTTTGAGTTTTAGCCTTATTTTATTTACTCGGGAAGTAAACTTTCGGAGTCCAAAATTTCAATGGGGAGGTGTTAATTTTAGCTCAAAAATAAAAGTACCCATAAAGTCTTAAAACTAGCATTAAGTTGAAGTGCTCATCTTCATGAATCTAATGATGCTCATTTAACCTCTTCGACATCGTATTCTCAAGTTATCACCTTCTGGTCATTTGAACAAATAGCTAAAAAATGAGAAGGCCTGCTAACAGGTCCATCATATAGTTGAGTCAACAGGGTGACTGTATAAGTACGGACCATCGCGATGTTAACACTTGGCATGTTTTGGTTCATCACTTTTGGGTTGTTCTTTATTGGTTCATGATTTGAATGAACTAATAGGAAGGTGCCACATGGTCAGATCACACGCTGCCATGTGGCACCCCGAAGAGTTCATCAACATTTTGGTATGCTCTACTAGAGGTGTGAGTGGATCGAATCTGTGACCTGCCAACTGACAATCCAAAACATTGATAACTCTGATTATCATTGTTCTTAAGAATGATAGTGAAAAAATATGTTATGGAGTTCAATTAATTCCTAATTTGGCGAAGTGGCCCTAGCTAAGCCCCTGGCCTCCAGTAACTGCACACCTAATAAGATCTGGAGGAGCAACAAACAAGGTGCTTGGGGCTTAGCCCTAGCCTATGGCCAGTATCGTTATGTGGGAATGAGGCCCAGGTTAATAGAGCCGATAGGTTGGAGAGGCTAATTTAAGGCCCAACCCATGGTCATGTGACAAGGCACCAAACCATGTGTGGAAGAATTTAGGAGCTAAGATGATTTGTGTGGAGATAAGCACCAACCCCTGGGTTCTATTGAGAGGCATGAAACCACCGACAGGTGGATAGGGTGATAGCTTGGCTCAGAAAGGCTCTTAGCCTTGCCCACAACCTTATGGGCTCTAACATGACTATGGCAAGCAAAGCCAGGTGCAGAGTGGTGGGGGTGAGTGGTTAGCCTACACCCCCACCACATGCACCATAAAACTCAACGCTAGACCTTATTTTTCAGTGCTACAATAATATTGGATAATTTTAGTGTCTAAAAATTTGCACCATCCGAGGGTAGAATTTTAGCTCGTTAGGGGAAAGCATGGTATATTTATGGGACAATTATTCTATTAGTGCCATTTGTAGGACATGTAACCCAAAAACTACATGGAGAGCTTGTGGAGCCATATCTTTGTGCGTTTTTGTCCTTTTAGAGCTCAAGAAGAGCCCACTTAGGGGTTTTTGGACATTGTGGATCCAATGGCGACCTTATTTTATTATTTCACCACATCAAAGGAGATTTTTTTAAGGTTCAAGTCCAAGGGCGTATGGATGAATTATGTTTTTGGAGCATTTATTCAAGGTGTTTGAGCATTGAGAAGTCCTTGGAGGGATTTACTTACCTTCAGAAGTCTAATGTGGTAATTATTACTTCTAGGGTTAAGCTTAGGTTTACTTTTCTCATTATGTCATTTTGAGGAAATATTTTTCTTTTCTCTTCCATGTGGAATTGAAGTGCTTTCATGCTCATGTAAGCTAATTTTCAATTGGAACATAGAGTCTTTACAGGAGACGCCTTGTGTTGCTATTTTATTTGAGAGTTCATTGTAGGAAAACATTTCCTTGAAGGAGAAATAGTCACATGTTTCATCATCAAACTTTTATGTACTCCTTTTCCCAATGAATATATGGAGTGGCCGAGCTATGTTGGTAGGTCAGGAAATGTAGCTAAGGAGGGGTGAACTTTGTCACCAAATATTTTGTTATGCTTTTCATGACTACCTGTATGAGTTATATGACGTTGTGCTACATATGTTTAAGTTTATATATGAACAGTAACTCATAACTTGAAGAGAACTTTTGAAAAATTGTTTTATGTTAAGACCCATTTTTTCTTGCAAAGCATTAGAATGGTCCTTGTTTGTTTATGGAGAAGAGGAAATTGATTAGCTCCTACATTTTTACATCAAGAACTGATGCGACAGAGTAAGGAATGAGAGTAGATAATTTCTTGTATGATTTCTCTTAGCATTTTCATCAAATTATCATTTGTGTATGCAACATAGTTTTATTGATATGGTTGTAGAGTGATTCTGTGTGATTTGCAGATTGTTGTTTTGTTGATTTTGAAGTAACAAGGAAAGAATATGTTGTTTATTTATCATTGATTAGTTCATATTTCCTCTAGTATGAAATACTCATGAAATGAAGGTCACATAAAA
This sequence comes from Pinus taeda, assembly GCA_000404065.3. Taxonomy (NCBI): domain Eukaryota; kingdom Viridiplantae; phylum Streptophyta; class Pinopsida; order Pinales; family Pinaceae; genus Pinus; species Pinus taeda. The sequence continues at coordinate 115,249 of APFE031142543.1, read as the reverse complement.
TAGTGTAGTGGGGCTGTAGAAAATTAAGGAAAGAGAATAAGTTTCTTCACCAGTCTAGTGGGAGTTGGGTGAGGATCGTAGGTCATGGTGACTTCCAGCACATCATATGAGTGTCCATAGAGTCATGACATGAATATCATAGTTCCAACTGATAGTATCCATTTGTATATTCAATGTAATTGAATTTCTTAATGAATAATAAAATTATTGAGTGGTGTAACAAGAACAAGGGTGGTTTTTGACTTGGAGGGAGTTTTCTACCACAAATATGTTGTGTCCTCTTATGCATATTTATTTGGTTATTTTTATGGTTCTCGTGTATTTTGTTATGTGATCTAATCTACTAATGGGTTAATGTATTTTTTGATTCACTAAGTGAAAAAATATTTAAAATTTAATAAAAAAATGTCACCATTGATTCACCCACACTCAGTAGCGATCACATTTCCAACACCAAGATACACTGATCACACAACTCTTCAAAAGAATTTGAATCTTTCTTGGAGTAAATTCTTGTTGCAAAGCTGCTCCATTCTGGTGGAAATGCATTTAGTACATAGATGGAGATCTCAAAATAAAAAAATTATTTCCCAAAGCCCTTGCAATGGATCTCTTAATTGGAAAATCTGCATTAGAAAGGATGCCATTTCCTCATTCATCAATTTACTCATTTTATATAGTTTATTTCTCAGATAGGTCTTTTTCCGTGATGTACTTACAAAGTACAAATTAACTATCTTCGCATACATAGCCTTATAATTTTTCGAATTTGCAACAAATAGAGCAAGAGGATCCTTAATAGATTGAACAATGATATTTTGTTCCCTTACATCACCTTTCTTATATTTACCTACTCCTTGAGTCTTGTCTTTGCTAGGTTCAATGACTTCACCAAAAATATATTTTGTTACTTAATGTTCTGTAAGTGTCGGTCAATCATTTTCTTACATGATAGGAAATTTGATGAGACAACAATCTTATTACTTTCCTTGTATAAATAACCCATAAGAACTATAGATTCAGACATATAGGAACAATATACACTCTTTCCCACGAAGTGTCTTTCCTTCTCTAATGATGTGCTAAACTATCTCAAGGATTCCAAGATCTTCGAAGAGACATCAATCATGTCAGAGAAGGAGGTCTTCTAGGATACCTTCCACAATAGGGTGATGAATGATGCTAAGATCAATTGATACTTCTTTGAAAGATGACTCCCAATGAGCCTTTGTATAGGTCTCCTCTCAAGATATATTAACAAACTTCTTGTAATATTTCACTTCAGGCTTTCCTTTGATGAGGCCTTGATGTAGCATTTTGTAAAAGATTTCCCTTATCAAACCCTTCTTCTGTCTAGAAGATGATCCTTCCACCCGCCTTTTTCTTTAGTGTAGCTTAGATTCGATGTTGGAAAATTAAGTATGGAAACTATTAATTTCAATTTTAATTAACGTGAATACTTACTTCTCAACTTTATCCTTTTTCTTATGTTTCATTATTATATTTTCTTCATCAAATAAATACCAAGAGAAAAATAGTAAAGACAATGGACACATATATTAGGTTCCAAGCAAGGGAAAACTCCCTCACACCAGAAAACATAGAAAAAAACTTCTCTTCTTATATAATATGCTTCAAATGAGACCAAAAAGACCCAAACCCTAGATGAATTCCCCCTCCAAGTACAAGGTCAACCCTTCCAATAGAATTAGATCATCATATATTAAACCTGCATCAACCAACTTCTAGTTGCAACTTCCACCACAACTTCGACACTAAAATATTGTCCTACAACATCAAATATATAACTTTTGTAAAAACCCTAATCTGAATTCTTTAAGAGATTCTTCTTTTAGCAAGACATATGCTTTGACAAGTTCAAGTCAAAAAAATTCCTTCTCCCAACAGCTTGATACCCTAACTTGTTCTACTGCAACTTGGAACTCTAATTTAAGCCTTCCTAGAAGTTGAGAAAACTCAATTCTTCTCTTCTGTGAGAGAGATAGAGGCCAAAAAAAACTCTTCTTCCTTCTTTCCTCCTTTTAGACTTTTTCTCCTCTTTTCTTTTTCTTCCCAACTACAGATCAAACTTCCTTTCTTGAGATCAATCATGGGAGTGAGTGAGGACAAAATGAGGTTGTATCTCACCCTTTATATAGCCTTTCCAAGGGGTTGAATTCCTTCCTTTATGCCAATTTGAAATGGTGAGATTGACTTCCAATTTGGAGGTCTCCAAGACCTTCTAGAGTGACAATAAATATTTTTACAAGATACATATTTCCCATAAGGGTGTTATAAACATGATGGTGATTGTCTTGACTCATGTCAACAAATGATATGACCTAACAAACTTAGAAGCATGAAGAACATGATTTTACCTAGAAGACCATCAATAATGAACATGAAATCCATGCAAATTATACATATTCAAATGAGTACAACAACAATTATGAAGACTGAAATTAGTTAAATTTCCAATATTATGTATGCTTGTTCTGGAATGTTTAGAATTATATAGGAGTCTCTCATGTTTCTCTCGTACAAGAGAGAATATATAGCCGTGAGAGTCACTCAAGAAATAAAAGACATATTATCCATTCTAAATACAAAGTAAATTATATTTTGACAAAATTTGGTAAGTGTTTTGAGGAAAAAATTTGTATCGATCAATATGTTAGTTTAAGTAATTTCAAAGAAAATTGTGTTTGTTAATTTACTCGTGGATGTTGGTTGATCCTTCCCATATTGAGGTACTAGAGTAAACTAAAAATATGTAAAATAAACAATAATTTTTTCTATGATATGTGTTTTTTTATTGAAAGTTGCTAGATTAATTTTGATGGTATCTTATTTTAGCAATAAACTCTATATTAAGTAATCAAATTTTAAATATGAACAAATTTTTCATATTCACTGAATACAATTATAGTATCTATATATTTATTTTTTCATATTTAATTAGTTAATGCAATTAGAATGTACATATGTTACCCGAATGCGGGTGTATTAATGCAACATTAATGGAGTGGCTCTCTCGCGCTGGCGTCTGGTCCTGTAGGTGGTAGGATCACACACTCATCGATACCTTCTCTTGGATAAAGTAGGCTCACACAGGGTACTTGCTAATCACTCAGCATTTCGAATTTATTGCTCCCATTGGTCGAGAAACTTCGCCTGAGATTTTATTTATGAGTTCGTCGGCTCTCTCATCTATCATTTTCTCCTAGCCCTCCTCCCTTAGCTTCCCTAAGACTCTGTATTCCTGCAGTGCTTCCAATGCAACCTTAAATGTATGTTTTCTGAATTTTAAGTGACTCCTCCTCAAGCCATCCTGCACCCCTTACCTCAACACCTCCTTTGCTTCGGCCTGCTTCAATTCCTCTTCAAACTGTCTTTGCATTTCGATAATGGTGCACCACCACTCATGCAGTCACTATGGTGGTAGCCATGGGGGCTATGGGTAATCTCAGCCTGCTCCTTTACCTGATATCCCCGTGGATCCTGCGTCCCCTCCCTCAGCTTGTACAATTTCGTATCAGAAGAGTTTTGTTGGTAAGCCTTTCTCGCATAACACCTTCCAGACCACCGATTTCAAATTTCAAAGTCGCCTCAACAAGCCTATTCTCTCATCCAACATCACTATCATATTTGTGGAGGAAGAGGCTCAGCCTAACGTTTCTATGCACGCCTCAGCGACACAGTCTCAGGGTGGCCATGGGAGTGAGCAGCATGGGGAAGACGCTGGCAATGTGTTCAATTGTGGTGATGTGAAGGTAGAGGGAACTGTTCCTGATGACATCAAGCCACCAGACGGCAACCACCAGGGAGTCTCAGGCTCTGTTGACCCGACGGGTTGTTCCTGTGGCATCCGTTGTTCGGCGGCTCTTCCAGGTGGCAGTGGTATGGATGCTAAGGATACAAAGGGTGATTTTTGGGTGGGCAATGCATGCTCGGTGGTGAAGGAAGTTCAAGACCATCACACGGTTGTTTGATGCCTCCTGGGCCCTATTTGCTTCCACAACTTCTCTCTTTGCTCTCCAGGTCACTCCACTATGTTTCTTTGGTTTTGATAATGTATTTTTGCAGTGCGTCTTCGGTTCTGTAGTTTTTTTTACCTTTGGGTATCTAGTTAGTATAGATAGCATGGTTACAGTCATCCATTTGACCTTTCTATGGTTTACCAACATGCTCAGTTTTCAATGTATGGGTTTTGGGCATTTTCTATCTGGTTTTCCCAACCCTGGGATAGTCTTGATGTGTTGATGGACAGTTTCGGCTCTCCTCTGAGGTTTCGACCTCCTTGTAACCGTATTTTTATTTTCTTTTAATAGAATTAGTCTTTACAAAGAAAAAAAAATTAGAATGTACATATGTTAAATTTTATTGTAAATGATCAATTATAACGTTTTTATGTTAAATTGTGTGACTTTAATTTTTTATTCATCACATTGAATGAGTTATTTGTGTGAATGTTTCAAACAAGAATTGAATGACTTGTCATCCTACCCTACATAATTGAGTTGGGGATAAAATATTTTAAGTTTGGATTAATGAAGGTTTAGAGGGAAAGGGAAAGTGTAAAAGAAATCAAAACGCTTAGAATAAGGAATTATATAAAGGAATATAAGACTAGGGGAAAAATCAATAGATGGAAAGATGAAAATGTATGAAAACAATAAATGATAAAGGAAAGAAAACAATACATGAAGAATTGGGGACCTACCTAATGCTTGGCATGACAGTGTATCGCGTGGCAGCTACATGATCTCAAGTAAGAGAGAACAAACTATTATTTTTTGTTGCCATGATAAGATAAAGGATTTGGTGACAAGATATTCATTTATTTTAACTACTTCAATGAGGCTCAACAACCTAGGGGACTAATAAAATAACAACCATAACTCATCTTTATATCCTTTTTGATGTTGAATCTTCTATTATGGGTATTGACTAGAACACTAGAAATCTGGTCGATCTTATCCTCATCAAATAGATGGCACACTTTATTGACATCTACATTTTTTTCATACTGAAAGCTATATATCCTCATAAGCTAGGGTTTGAAATGTGAAGTTTGGTTACACTTATTTCCCTTTTTTGAGAAAAAAATATCATTTTTAGAAGTTCTTCAACTTTCAGCAAGCCAAAGAAAATTTTCTATTCAGAATTTTAGTTTATAATAAAAAGAAAACTTGTTAGAAATTTATTAGATATGAAAACTTAGAAATTGTTTGACTCTATGTTCTTTAAAATTCAAGGGATTGATAAGAAGTCATTTTTTAGCACTAGTGTATTCTTTGTTAACTTGGCGTCTTTGAAAAAAATGTGTTGTAAAAATGTAGACAAACTCTACTTCAATATCGTTATATTTACAAAGTCAACTGATACACATCATAATTACTAGAATTTTTTTGAGTTGGATAAATATGAAAAGATACACATTTTGAAGATGTTTGACATAGCGTCAAGTTTCTCAACATAATAGTTATAAACCAAAAATCTAAAAAATACCCATTATAGAAGACATACCAATGTAATGAACCATAAATCTTTTAAGTTTTTTACAGTGTATTTTGGAAGATACAAAATTTTGATTTCACTAAATCATAATGACCTTCATAAATTTTTGGAAAAGTTTTTATTAAAAAATTAATAAAAATTAGCAAATTTGTATGAAATTTGATAAAATTTATATCTACTAAAATTATATTCAATTACGTTAATGTTGGTATTGGTTTTTAAAGTAAATTTACCAAATTTGGTGGATTTTAACCATTATGAAGTTGGAGAAAGGTGACCAGAGATGAGTTGTGTATAGTTGCACGTTAAAGTAGTTCGGAAAAACTAAAATCACATTCTTCTGAATTTGTGTTTGTCAACAATGCCTATTAAAATAAATGGAAAATTAATTCGACTGAATTAATTTAAAAGTTTAGCTAATTGTTTTTCGAAGTTCGGCCTAGAATGTGTCAATATTTTCTGTTGGCAGCAAAAATAAAACAATGTGACCCTCCGAAAACCACGTTACTAGAATTATATAAATAAATGGAGCCGAAGCATTTCATTCACACTCTTTCCTCATTTGGAGTGAACTTTTAAACTAAATCTTCTTGAGTAAATTTTTAAAGGAATTTTTTATGGCTTAATTTTTAAACTAAGTCTTTTGGACCGAATTTTTAAAGTGACTTTTTTTGGCGTAATTTTAAAAATTCTTTTGGGCTAAATTTTTGAAGTGGGCTTTTTTCCCTTAATTCTTAATGTCTTTTGGGCTAACTTTTTAAAGTGAGTTTTTTGGGCTTAATTTTTAAAGTGTGTTTTCTTCTAAGTAAATATTTTTGCCTGAATTTTTGAAGCGAGTTTTTTTAAAGTGAGTTTTTCTTAAAGTAAGTCTTTTGTGTTGAATTTTTAAAGTGATTTTGTTGGTCTAAATTTTGGAAGTGCATTTTTTTTGTAGGATTTTGAAATTAACTTTTTTGGGTTGGATTTTAAAAATCTACATCGATTGAATTATCATGGGAAATCAAAGAAAATGCAAGAGAAAATGTGATCAAATTAGAGGCATTGAGGCTGGTAGAGAATGCATGAGAAACTATTACAAAAGAAAGAAGGAAGAATGTTTAAATATTAAAAGGGAAAATCCATCTCAACTAGAAGTTGAAGTAGACATGTAAATATTATAAATGATATTTAAAATTTAACTAGTGTATTGTGAAATTTGTTTTTTAATTGATGAAGTAATTTGAAAAATATTTTGCAATGTAAAGTGAGAGAGATATTCATGATAACATTGATGATGAGACTAAAAATGTTGAAAGACAAAGTGAAAATAATAATGAAGCAATGATTGATGATATTGTTGAAGATGTTGAAAAAGATTCAAGTGAAGAAGTTGAATCATCATTAGGTATGTATATATATGCCATGTTTATTATTGAAATTATACATATTTATTAATTTCAATCTCATTCAAACTCTAATTTTTAATTTCATTATTTAATGAATATTTATACCCATTTAAATTTAATTCTCATATGTACAAGCGAAATCAATATTGACGATGATATGTTAGGAAATGTTGACACTCACACATATGGAGATAAAAAATCCTACTATGTTATATGATATCGTGTTATGGTTATTTTTTATAAGTTCTTCAAAGATGAAAATGTGACAGTTAAATCTCAAATTTTGAGAGGTCTCTTAACATCAAAGAAATAAAAAGGAACTACAACACTATTGTGTATTTGAAAATTAATGAAAGAAAATGTGATTCAAAACATAAATAGTGCTCTAAAATCAATTGGAAGATATAGAAAGAAAAGTTATATATATGCATGTAGAGAAATACAAATGGTAGTGGTTTCATCAAATACTAAAGAAACTTGTTTGCTAAAGTATATGGAAAAAGCATTAGGGACCTCATGAAAAACATTGCACAAACATAGTAAATTTTGATTGCAAGTAAATGTAAATTATGAAGTCACTCGTTGGACAATTATTTCTACGAGACCATATAAAGATAGACTTTGAGAATATGTTAAAAAAATAATATATGATTATTGGACAAAAAATTCACGCGTTCCACCAAAAGAAAGGGATGTGATGTAGCGAAGAATAGGATGAAGTAAGTACGAATAACATGAAAAACATGTCTTCGAAACCACTGATATAGAGTTGTTTAATAATTTCATAGAATAAAATCATGGAATTAATCTCTTGTTAAGTTATGGTATGTTCAATGCTTAGAACAATTTACTTCTTTTTCTTATTATATTCCATAGATTAGCAACCACATGTACATAAAGAAAAGGGCAGATAGAACATTAAACGATCGACACAAAGCAAGCCAAGACAAGAGACACAAGATGTGGCAGCTAGCCACGGACAAACCCCACAATGTGTTGGCAAACCCTTTGATCAAATCTTATTTTATCTTCAAAAAATTGATTTATATCAGCAGTAGGAAACCCTAGATCAACAACATCAACATTAGTGACTTCATCATCAAACTAGGGCAGACGATATCTCACAAACCGACCATTGAATCGGCTTGATTTGGCTTCTAGAGGAGTTTTATATGAACCTACAATGCAGTTCAAATGAGGAGATCTTCTAGTCTAGGTTGAACTTCACTTCTATAGTTTCAGCTTCAGTTTCAACAACTTCCTTCAAGTTAGGGCAACCGATATCTTGCAAACCTTCTACCGGATTGACTTGATTCCACCACCAAAACTTGCAGATTTCAGAGGAGGTTCAGATGAACCTACACGGAAGTTTATATGAGGAGATCTTTTAGTCCCTGTAGGTCAAGCTTTACTTCTATAGTTGGAGCTTCAGTTTCAGCAGCTTTTGGCTTCACATGTGTGAGGGAGAGACCCTTTTCTGCACAGTATAGCAGAAAATCTTTTTTGTACAGTAGAGAGAGAGAGATGTGATGAGACAAGTGAGTCCAAATAAGGAAAAGTCCTCCTATATTTATACACAATGTTGGTGTTTGAATAGATGCGACTTTTGGGCTTTTGAGCCTTCATGAGTTGTAGGTCGGCTTGATAACAGTTCCATAATCAAAATAAATTCATATCTCCATGAATACTTATCGGGATCAGATGATATTTATATCAATCCTACACCTCTCGATGAGAGGAATCTAATCAAAATATTATTAGCCATGAATAAGATGACCCACATGAAGTTTGGCCCTAATTTCCAATTGTAACACTCCCTCTCAACTATGGAGAACTTCATCTACAATCTGTCTATCAATCGTTACTATTCATCCATCAAATGCACTACACTGTACAGCCTGACCCTTGCCCTCCTCTGCTCTATTCTGCCTATTTTTTTTTTCTTATTTTTCCCTGTACTGATCTATATGGCTCTGCTTTGTTATTCTCTGCTTTACTTTTGTCTGAATTATGAGGAAGAAGAAATGATCGAGGATTTATCATACTGACTCAAAGTCGGTCTCAGAGTATGTATCACTGGTCCCAAACCAATCTCAACCAATCCAAAGTCAGCGTCATAGTGAGTACAACTCCTACCACTTGTCCCAAACCAGTAACATCCTCCACTGACTCAAAGTCAGTCTTAGAGTGCATATCACTGGTCCCAGACTAGTAACAACTGACCCGAAGTCAGTGTCATAGAATGTACCACTCATACTATTGCTCCCAAAGCAGTATCATTGATCCCAGATCAATGGAGGTAATCCTAGTGTAAGGAGTATGGTAGATACAACGATGAGTCCATCAGTACTACTATGGTCCCTAACTTCATTTCCATTCTCATTGATTAGATGAGAGGTACTTCCCATGAGTCCCACACTACATGGGTAGGATGTCTCAACATGAGAACTTAATCAATCTTGTCCTCATAGGGGAACACATCGATCCTGCTACAATCACCATGGAGAACACATCAATCCAGAACACCATGGAGAACACATCAATCTAGGCCTCACATGAGAACACATTAGTCCTACTATAATCACCATGGAGAACACATCAATCCAGGCCTCATAGGAGAACACATCAATCCTACTACAATCGCCATGGAGAACACATCAATCTAAGCCTCACAGGAGAACACATCAATCCTACTATAGTTGCCATGAAGAACAAATCATTCCAGGTATCACAGGAGAACACATTAATCCTGCTATAATCACCATGGAGAACACATCAATCCAAGCCTCACAGGAGAACTAGTCATCCTATTACAAAGGAGAGTGAATCATCCTATTCCACAATAGAGTGAACCATCTTGTCCCATAAGAGAGCGAAGCACCTTGTTCCGGTGCACATCGCCAGGGGAGGGTGAGTCACCCTAAGGTTGTATGTTGCTCCAGTAAGAACCACAAGCCCTCAAAGCTCTGAGAGCTCAATGTATGCAACATGCAGGACCCTTGTACAAGGGTTTCTTGACGACTCCAAGTCGTTTGGGAAAATCACAGATTACATCTTTCCTCGGGGCTTTGACAAGGACTATTGACCTATACATCATATTAATGCAATGGAGCCTCCTTTCTCATCGACTTAACATATCCCAGATGATGTCTATCTGTTGGAGCAATCGACGAATACGGGATTACTCAATAATCGAATCCCACCTCTAGTTGTTATAGAGAATCACAGTGGTATCCAATGTAAATCTAAACAGCTCTCTGAATAGCTTTCACAACTAGACTACCTCACAAGAGGTCATGCTAGCAGTAATATATTCTACTTCGGCAGTGCTCAAATCCACTGACTTCTGGTTCCTACTCATCTAGGATATTGAAGCAGATCACAAGGTGAAACAGCACCCGAAAGTGCTCTTAAGGTCCACCACACTACCTGCCCAATGAACATATGTGTATCCAAATAGTCTCATATCTACGGCAATGTATCTTAACCCATAAATGGTTGTGCCATGAAGATATCTCAACAAATTCTTGGCACCAATCCAATGTATGTGGTGGGGTTCAACCATATGTTGACTCAATGTGTTGACTGCGAAGCATATATCTGGACATGAGTTGACTAAGAACATTAATGCTGGGATGAGTTGCTAATACTCGGTAGTATTTCGTAAAACAGCTCCAGCAGCACTACCACTTAACTTCTTGAAGTCAAAATCCATTGGGGTAGTTACAGGCTTGCAATCCACCATACCAAATATTTCCAATATCTTCACCACATATTTTCCTCGAGATAGGAAAGTTTCCCCTCGCTTCTGCCATAGTTGAAGTCCTAGGAAATAGTTCATCAATCCTACATCCTTCATTTCAAATTCAGAAGCCAACTCCCTCTTACATTTGAGAATGAGAGGGTCTGCACCTGTTAGAAATAGGTCATCCACATACAACACCAGTATGAGAGGTTTTTCATTGGAATGACTTCACCTATAGTGAATCCTAGCTTCATCTTATAGATGTCGATCCTCTCATACCATGCTCGGGGTGCTTGCTTCAACCCATAAAGAGCCTTATTCAACCTGCATACATGAGTTTTTTTTATCATAAATCTCCAATACTTCAGGTTACTCCACATAGATCTTTTCTTTGATCGAGCCATCCAAGAATGTGGTCTTGACATCCATCTGATGTAGGTTCCATCCTTGTGAAGTAGTAAGGGCTATGATCAAGCGGATGGTTGTATATCTGGAAACAGGTGCAAATATCTCATCATAGTCTATACCTTCTTTCTGGGGGAAACCACGAGCAACAAAATGAGCCTTATACTTTTCCATACTTTCATCTGCGACATACTTTATCTTGTAAATCCATTTATAAGTGACAATTGTCTTTTCCTGGGGTTTGGGAACTACTTCCGAGACATCATTCTCCATAGTAGACTCATATTATTTGGTCATATCATCCTTCCATACTTGATGCTTGACGACATATGAGAATGATGGAGGCTCATTTTGTATGATTCTGCTCATGATGGTCAGGTATCCCTCATACCTATTAGGTTTCTTACTTTCACGGAAGGTTCCTCAGGGTGCAACATGTCCGTCAGCATCATCAAGTATCCCCCTAAGCCATGAAGGCCTCTTCCTAAAAGAGGGAGGCTCAGGTGGATAAATAAGATCCATGGGTTCCTCCACATCAGGCATTGTTACATCATCTACCCATAGAGACAACTTCCACAATCATACGGTTCTTCTTTTTTGTCACACCATTCTGCTTAGGAGTATGCGGTGTAGTAGTCTCCCTCTTAATGCCAGCCTTAGATATGACTAAGTGAACCAACTGTAATATATCAGAGTTCTTACTTTGGCTTGAAGGGAATGGTCCGCTTTTGAGCTTTCCTTCGGCACATCCTGAACGTACACCTTCTTTCTCTACACAGAATTTGGGCATCCCTGTCACCATTTGTCTTACGCGAGGAAGAGCTTTATAATGAAGGTGGGAAAACCTCTGATGCCAAAGTTTGGACTAAAAATATGTGTCATAAGATATGACACCTAGCGGACTTCCATCGACCTGATATAATGAATCAACATGAAACCCAAGAGTAAAGGCATTGTTATCAATTTTTTTCCATATGCGTACCTTGCCATTATTGAAGGTTACCTTGTAGCCTTTTTCTTCCATTGCCAAGATGGACACCAGGTTCTTTTTGAGGTCAGATGCATTTAATACATCCTATAATTTCTAGCCTTCTTGAATGGTTGTCCTCTTCCTTGATTTCTAGCATTCCGTTTAGCTTCGCTATTGAATTTTCCATCCCCTCGATTACCATGAGAGGGATTTTGATCATCATCACGGTAAGAATCCTTTCTATCAGGGCATTCCATTGCATAGTGACCTGCTTTATTGCAAATGTAACATCATCCTATTCTTCCACCCTTAGGTCCAACCTTTCTTTTTGATTTAGACTTGGAATTATCTCTTCTCTTAGAATGAGAAGAAAAAGCAACAAGAGGACCTTTAGGGAAGGGTATTTCTTGCTCTTCTACCCTTGTTTCTTATAGAATGCATCTAGCCATTAATTCCTTGAAACCAAGAATTACATGATTGTTCAAAAGAGTAGTCCTGAACACATACCATTTGGATGGTAATCTTCCAATAGTTGTGAGTTCCATTTCCCTATCAGTAATAGTCTCCCCAATAGATAGGATATCATTCTTGATCTCGACGATTCTTAAGAAGTATGCTTGCATACTCTCATTTTTACCCTTCTTGATTTCCCTCAGCTTATTTCTAAGAAACAAAACTTGATTTGCATCATTAACTTTAAATAAACTCATGAGTCTATCATAGATTTCATTGGAGGTGTTCAAGTCAGAGATGTAGGCCACCAAGTGCTTGTCGATAGAGTCCTGGATGATATTCCTTATTTTCGCTTCTCCGATTTTCCATTTGTACCTAGTAGTAGTTGATGCATTTGATGGAGACTCAACAATATTGCCTCTCACATGGTCTAACACTTCTTGTTCTTCTAGGATAGCCTTGCCTATCTTCTATTGGGTGATTACTCTTGCTCTTGCTCGGGCTTTGTCTTCACATCAACTCTGATACCATGTTAAGTTATGGTATTTTCTATGTTTATAACAATTACTTCTTTTCCTTATTATATTCGACAGATTAGCAATCACATGTACATAAAGCAAAATGTAGATATAACATTAAACAATCGACAGAAAACAAGCCAAGACAAGAGACACAAGATGTGGTGGCTAGCTAGCAACAAACCCCACAATGTGTGGGGAAACACTTTGATCAAATCTTCTTTTATCTTCAATAATTTAGTAGAGATAAATAATACAATATTTATGATTTATATCAGTAGTAGCAAACCCTATATTAGTAGCATCAGCATTAGCAGCTTCATCATCAAACTAGGGAAGACGATATCTCACAAACTGATCGTTGGATCGGCTTGAATCCACCACCAAAATTTTTGGCTTCTAGAGGAGTTTCATATGAACCTACAATATATTTCATATGAGGACATCTTTTGGTCCTTGCAGGTCAAACTTCACTTCTGCAATTGCAACTTCAATTTCAGCAACTTCCTTCAAACTAGGGTAGTCGATATCTTGCAACCATATGTCGGATTGATTTGATTCCACCACCAAAATTTGTGGTTTTTAGAGGAGGTTCAGATGAACCTATAGTGTATTTTATATGACGAAATATTCTGGTTCACACAGGTCAAACTTTACTTCTGCAGTTGCAGCTTCAGTTTCAAAAACTTTCGGCTTCACATGTGTGAGGGACACACGCTTTTCTGCATAGTAGAGCAGAGAATATTTTATACGCAGTAGAGAAAGAGAGAGAGAGATGTGATGATATGAGTGAGTCCAAATGAATAAAATTCCTCCTGTATTTATACACAACATTGGTGTTTGAAAAGATGCGACCGTTGGGCTTCTGAGCCTACATGAGTTGTAGGTCGAATTGATAATAATTCCATAATCAAAATAAATTCATATCTCCATGAATACTTATTGAAATCATATGATATTTATATCAATCCTACACCTCTTCATGAGAGGAATCCAATAAAAATATTATCAACCATTAATAAGATGACCCACATTATGTTTGGCCCTAGTTTCCATTTTTAGCATGTCTCAATCAATGCTTTTTTGCAACAAAAACAATGGTATGTTAAACCTATCATTGTAATTGACACTTGTTGTTGTCTTTACCATGTGGAATTTTGTTATATTATGACACCTTCCATAATTTTGATAAAACATTTTAGAAAAAATCACCTCCTCCTTCCACTATCCATGATTTCATATCTGAAACTCTATTTTCAAGGGAAAGCCATGAGTTATTTTACCAAAAAAATTGTGTTGGTGGTAAAAAATGCGATCATTGTTGAAATTTGACTTTATTTCACAATAAATGTTCTATTTATAGAAATAAGCAATCATTGTCTAACATAAAAGTGAAATGAAGAGATATGAATATATCCATAGATCAATTAGTTCAAATGATAGTACACATAATAAAATGATTGATTTACAAGAAGAAGAAATTTTTGTGATTGATTTTTTAAAGAAATTTGAGACATAAATTTAAAAGCACACCAATAATTTGCATAGATCTTGATGGAAGGACCTATAATTCGAAAACTCCAGTGAAATTTCTCCACTAGGGACCATTGTGTCAATATTTTATTTTGTAGATAATTACACATTTGTTGCACAAAATGAAATACAAAGTGAAAAGGTAAATGACTCAGATTGTGCTTTTTTTTCTTCTTGTATTCATAATGTAGGTGACCTAATCTATGTTCATGCTCTTTGTAGCCTGCTATAACACATTTGTTCAGGGCGACGCTTTCCCATGGTTGTCATGGTTGAATCGCTTCAGAACCTTGGTGCCCAATTACTCAAGGACATGGTCACTGGTAGGCCTCTAGACCAAGATTATTTTTTCACTAATTTTCCCTCCAACTCTTCCTTTTGCATGACAAGAGGAAACTTGTATAGAGAATAAAAAATACACTCTCAACAAAAGGAACTGCCTCATAGGATTAAAGGAATAGAGAAAGGGAAAAGCAAAGATATTTGAATAGCAAATGGAAAGGCCTTGGACATGCCTTTCCTAGTAGACATGAATCTAAGAAAATCTCACGAGAAGATGTAGGAATAGAGGAAAAAGACAAAGAACTACTACAACCCATTGTAAAGAAATTACCGAAACTGGACATCGAGGGCCTAGGAGTAGTAGTCTACAGAGAATACATGTAGGAACATGCAGTAATATGAAATTTTACGTGCATCCGGCCAACTGGAAGAGCCTTGAGCTAGTGGATTAAAAGAAAATGGTCACTGAAGGGAGAGACAAGACTACAATTGGGATGTAAAGGATTATTCACAATCATCTTTGATCTCCTAGAAGATAGAGATATAATATTTGAAGGAGGACCCTATTTGTACAACTCAACCGGATTATACATGAGATTTTGGAAGGACAACTTCAGACTAGAAAAGGAGGATTTCACAAGAGTTCTAGACTTAGTTCACCTCTACTCATTACCAACTAATTACTGGGCTCCTTCGGTCTTAAAAGGTTTATAAGACCAATTGGGGGAGTATATCAAAATGTATGTAGGAACGAGAAGTGGAAACTATGTTTCTTATGCTCATATCTACATATATATTGATGTCTTTGGAGCCCTTCCAGAAGAAATCAAATTAATATTTACAGATGAAGTCTAGCTTCAAAATGTAGACTACGAACATATCCCGTTCAGATGCAGTAAGCGCCATGAGTACAAGCATCTCTTCCAAGACTATCCTCTTAACAAAACCCCTCAATCTCCTTAGCAGACAAGAGAAAAAGAGGAAAGTGAAGGCTTCACTAAAGTCATCTCCAAGAACAAGAACAATAGGAAAAAGGAAATCCCTAATAAGGATCAACACAAAGAGGCAATTCAAAACCAATTCAATGCACTAAACATCACTTAGGACAAAACACATCCCAACTACTTGACAAGGGATGAAGCAGGAGACTAGGGCATGAACCAAGTAGATAGAGATTATGAAGATAGGGACACAATCGATATGAATAGTGGGAAGGAGCACTCACAATATGATACAGAAATGGAGAAAAAAGAAATAGAACAAACACTAAAGGAAAGTGCCATAGAAGAAGCTCTCGAAGGGGTAGATTTAGCAACAAATATAGAGGCTTGGAAATTAAATGAAATTAAATCTATACCGGGACACCAGCTTCAAAAAGTTCAAGGTGCTTATCTTCTCCAAGAACACTTAAAACTCAGAGCACTCCACCCCATTCAAGAAAGTATGGCATGAAAGGGCATAGTAGCAAATATTCCAGTAGGATGACTCATCCTCAAAGCCCCATGATGGGGAAGAGGCAGAAATACCACCAGTTAGCTCCTCGAAGAACTGGGAGCCAAGCTAACCAGTGAAGGAAAGGTAAAACCTATGGCCCTTAATCCCTCTCCATGTTAGTGAATTCTATTTCTTGAAATATTAGGGGACTGAACAGTCACGGGAGGAAACAAATATTGAAAAACAAAATTATGTCTAATAATCTAGATATCCTTCTACTTCAAGAAACCAAACGCGAGTTGGTACACCCCCCTCTCCTTCTCAACTCTTGTTTCAAGTCTTACAGATTCTTAGTCAACTCGAAAACTAGTTTGGCACGAGGGATAATGAACCTATGGAGAACCTCCAAGTTTTACCTCATATCCTTCTTGGTCACTTATCATTCCATCATAGTGGTCCTCAAAATTATTCGCAACAATGAGAGTATCATCACAAAATATGGCTACACCCCGCACAAGGTTATAGACCAAATAAAAATGCTCTAATGCATCTCCAACCTCCTATATACTCTAAATCTTCCCTTCAAAATCATAGAAGGTGACTTTAATATAATAACTAATATGGCTGAGAAGTAAGATGGTATGTGAAAGCTCGATAAGGACTTTGAGGATTTCCTTACTACCATAAAAATCCTCAACGGCATAGACATTCCTACAACCAATGGAACTTTTGCATGGAATAATAGGAGAGGATTCGACAATAAAATAACCTCATTGATAGACTGCTTCCTTTTATCAAAGGAAACTTATCTCACCTCTTGGAAAACAGAGGTGAGAATCCTCGAGCGGGCAGTCTTGGATGATTGGCATATCTCTCTCAAGATTCAAATTTCCAATGGCCAAAAAGATAAACCTTTCAGATTCGAAGCCTTCTAATTGGATCACCCGCACTTCATGGAAGAAATGAAACAATGGTGGTCAAATCCTCCCACTAGATTGGGCAATAAAATGACAAATTGAAACAAAAGCTAAAATATATCAAAGAGAAAATAAAAACATGAAACAAAGAATCATTCGGCAACATCATCATGGAAAAAAACAACTGGAGAAAAAATTGGAACTGCTCCAACAAAATATAACTGAATAAGGGCTCATAGAGAGCATAAATAAAGAGGAACAAATATTACAGCAAAGTTGGGAGGAAAGAGCCATCCAAGAAGAGAAGTTGTGGCGACAAAAATCAACAACCAATCGGTTGAAATGTGGGGAAACAAGTACTAATTTTTTCCATAAATCAATGATACAGCCTAGCAGGAACAATCGAATCTTGGTTCTAAAGAACCGAGAAGGTGATCTCATTCACTATCAAGAGGAGTTGGAATTCAATCTTTCACATTACTTTAGCTATCTTCTAATAGAGCCAATGAATGACCAATTTTAGGAAATTAAAAATATCACCAACCATATCGCCAAAATCCTCACTGAATATCATAACCGAATGCTCATAAGAAAAGTGTCCCTCGAGGAAGTGCAAGATGTAATAATGGGAATTCCTAATGGAAAATCTCTTGGTCTAAACGATTTTTCCATTGACTTCTACAAAGATTGTTGGAGCATCGTCAAACCAGAAGTCCATGGAATTGTGGAAGAGTCCCGCATTTAGAAGTCTATCCTGAAATCCTTGAACTCCACTTTCCTTACCATGCTTCCTAAATGCAAATCTATTGAATATCCAGACAAATTTGGGCCTATATCCCTCTACAATGTCATTTACGAAATCATCTCCAAAGTCATCGCTAATTAGATAAAATTTATCCTGCCTCTCCTTATCTCCCATCAACAATCTGGCTACATGGAATGGAGGCAAAGCCTGGAAGGTATAATCTCTTATCACGAGCTCGTCCACAATCTCAAAACTAAAAAAAAACCGGCATGATGATTCAATTGAACATGTCCAAATCCTTTGACACAATTAGTTGAGAGTATATGAGACACGTTTTGGAAGAATTTGGGTTCGATAAAGACAACATCAAATGGATCATGAATGGTGTTAGGAGCATTTTTCTCCATCCTGGTCAATTTTTTCCCTTCGCAAACCATCAATTCTATCAGGGGCATCACAGAAGGAGATCCTATCTCTCCCTTCCTCTTTGTCATAATGGCTCAAGGACTTAGCCGCTGTATTTATGTTGATTTGTACTCTAACAAGCTCTCAGGCCTTCAACCTTATGCATATTCTCTCCCCTCCATTCACAAACAATTCATGGATGACACCCTTCTTATGGTGCTCCCGAAATTTATATAAGCTTCCTCGTTTAAGTCCATTTTTTCTAAATTGTATGCGGCCTCTTGTACGACTATCAACCCTAAAAAATACAAGTTGTTCTTCTTTAACACCCCACTGCCGATATCCAGAAACATCGCCAAACTTATGGAATTCCCCATTAGCACCCTCCCCTCCAACTACCTAGGGGTTCCCCTGACATACATGGCACTATCAAGGGATATTTGGGAATACCTAATCAATAGGATGGAGAAAATAATTGCCAATTGGACCTTCAAATCCCTCAATTGGATAGTTTGTCTTGTCCTTGTTAAATTTGTTCTTCAGGCCATCCCGCTCTACTTTTATTCAACTTTTTTTACACGAAAGTGACCTCAAATGAAATCAAAAACATGTAGAGGAATTTCTTATGTTTAGGTATAGAGGTTAAGTAGAAATGGGCTTTGGGTGCATCAGAAAAAAATTGCAAGCCTAAAAAAGATGGAGGCCTTGGTTTAAGAGACATAGACCTTTTGGGGAAGGCCCTGGGTGCCAAAACCTTATGGGGATGGATTACAAATCCCAACTCCACTTGGGGAATCCTATGGAAATATAATTACACCCCTTCCCTTTCATAGGAGCAAATCGTGAGGCTAAATAGAAATATCAAAGGATCAGTTATCTGGAATCAAGAGTGGGAGAATAGAGATATCATTCAAAAACATAGTTTTTGAGAGATTGGAAATGGAAACGAGGCTCTCTTCTCGAAAGATGCTTGGCCAGAAGGTTAGAACTAGATCAAGATCAATACCATCAAATCAAGACCAAAATACAAAATAGAGCAAAGAATAAAGTAATCTAGTATTGGATACCGAGTGAGGAAGATGATAGATGGAGAACTCGGTTGGATCAAAAGGATTCGACTCCCAATAATAATCCTCAATATTGGTCTAATATTTCTTCAAAACTTAAGAAAATACAAATCCTTAACTACGTTCAGGACAAAATTAGGTGGTGCAAAAATTCAAGAGGTCTCTTCAATTTAAAAGAAGCTTATAGATACATCGAAAAGTTGTATCAACTGTAACCACAATTGAAATGGAATTCCATCTGGGACTAGAAGTATTGGCCAAATTTATTTATATTTATATGGCTTGTGATGCACAGGAAGATCTTAACATGGGACAAGTTAAGGAGAAAAGGTTTCGTCGGTCCCTCCATATGCCAATTCTATCTGAAAGAAGAATTAACTCCCAATAACCTTATGAATGAATGCCTATAGGCATCAAAATTTGGGGACTACATATTATTGGTATTCAGCAGCTCAGATTAGGATACCTCCTCATTACATAACACCATCGCAAACTGGAAATCATCCTTCTCCTCACATTCGTTGATCAATCACACATGGAATCTAGTTCCTGGTTTGTTCTGCTGTGCACTTTGGAAGGAGCGCAATGCAAGAATATTTTGAGGAATCTCCATTCAGGATGAAATTATAATAGTGAAGATCAAAAGAGAAATCCAGGAAACTATGAATTCTCTACCCACTCACACTTCCAAAGCCCTTCCCACCAACTCTGAAGCGAGAATTCTCTCAAAAATGGGCCTTCCCCCGATCATGGTTAATGAAGTCACCTCCTTCTCCAGGTATGACAATCAAAAATACATCTAGAGGCCCCTAGAGTTAGGCACATTAAAGCTCAACTATGATGGCACAATAAAAGGTAATTGAGGCCAAGTAGGTTTTGGAGGGTTCTTCAAGAGCTCAAAAGGTGAAATATTTTGGATATATGAGGGAAAGATAGGTTCAAACACAAGCAACATTGTTGAACTTCACGCTCTGGAAAATCGTATCACCATATCACACAATTTGAAGCTTATCCCTCTCATCGTGGAAGGAGATTCCATGCTAGTCACCGAGATAGGGAAAAAATTACAGCAGTGCATCGATGCAGAAAAATTCTCTTACAATTCATGAATAAACAAAATTATACAGTGAATCAAACACAAAATAGGAAGAATGGAAGGCCTCGACTTTCACTCCATTAGAAGGAGTGGTAATAAGCTCACAGACAAACTTGCAAATGCGGGTACATCTAGGACACCTCATCTGAACTCGAGAGCATGGAAGGGTCTGGAGGACAGTGACCTCCATCATCATTACGCACCCATTAATGGTAAAGATATCCAATCTATTGAACTATAACTCTTCGCATACCCTTCATCATTCGAAGGTCAATTCCAAGTATACAAGGAAGGAGATAATTGTGGCACACACACCGAGACCCATCCTCGGTTTGCTAGATGTCATGGCCCTTACTACCACCTCCCTTCTCCCTTGTGTGGATGCTGCCTCCCCATCACATGCTTTCTTCTTAGCTCTCCCTCCACCAGCTAGCATCCATTCCTCATATGCTTCCCCTTCCTTCCCACTTCCCTACCCCATGCCTCACTTCATCCCTTGACCTCTATATATACCCCCCTTTCTCCCTCTCATATTCTCCTCTGCTTTCTTTCTTGCCTGCTCATCATTCGTTCTCTAGTTCCTATCGCTCCCCAACATCTTTGTTTTTGTCATGGCTTCGAAGAATATCTCCTTCTCCTACTCCAATCATGTGGAAGGGCGCACTCACACTGCTTCCCAATGGAATTCTCTGGGTTCGCCCGTACTACCCATGTGGAGACCTCTGCGAGGCATGCAAATCTGGGAAACGTGGCAGTTTTTAGTGCATAAACTAAACAATGCATAAATTGTTTAGAAGCCCATGCAAGTGTTCTTCGCAGAGATGTCATGACTAAGGAATTTAAAATCGACTTCGCCTGGATCCCTCATCCTTCACTCACCAGAGCACACAAGAACCTCTATGCCCAAACCATAGAAACACGGTGGCAGATGAAAACCATCATGGGGCTTCCAATGCAAGAGTAGGATGACCACACCAAGGTACTCAAAACAAAGATTGAAAACCTTACTGAGAAGCTTGTCATCTTTGTTGAACTGTCCACCACTGTTGGTTACTAACTCGAGATTCACTGCAACATACGGTCATGAGGATGAAGACGATGGCAAAGGTCTATTTTTCAATTGAAGGCATGCCAGAATCAAGAAGGAGCCCACAGGAGCCTTCACCAGTTTCCTGAAGTTTATCACGCGACAAGAGGGAAGCAACGAGGAGACCCCCATTAGCTTGGATGATGATCTGGTGACCACCAACCAAGAATGGCTTCAACAAACTCTCTTTTGATTCCTTTCCTCTACGGAGGTCTCACTACCATGAAATTCTTAGTAACAGAATTATTAAACTCATGCCTAGCCTGCTCTACTTCAGCTATAGGTAATACTCTCCTTTTTTCACGATGTTGTAAAAAGGGTTCTCCTTTGTTTCCATTAAAGAACACAGAACCCATTTTGGCCTTAGATGTTATTCAAAAAATATAATACCAGGGCCACATCTAGCTTTTCTGTTGGTCCCCTTGTTGGGCTCTCTCCCCTACACAACCAAAACATTATAATCTTTTGGTTTTTTAGTAATACATAATATCTTTATTTACAAAAGAATGAAATACAAAGTGAATAGTATCATTCTGACCAAGTCTCTATCACTGTCCATATTTTATATAGACATTCTGAACAAAATGTTGATCATATAGAAAGCACGAGTGAGAATCGACGTGTTATTAAATAATATCACTTTTATATCAGCAATGATCATACACATGATACACATTTGTGTACAACATTTTTTTGATAATATTTATGACTCATTTAAAGGTCATATAATAAAATTCAATGAACATTGGATATGGTGATATGGATGTGCAGGTCAATTCAAATATTCCCGATCATTCTTTTGGCTAGGTTGTCTAAATAAGAAAACCTACATTAAACATTGCTGGAATTTCTTTGAGACTAGTCACGGAAAAGGAGAACATGATGGTGGAAGGGCATGCATAAAGTAAGAACTTCGAAGATATCAATGGACCGCTCTACAAACTGACTTGTCTTAGCTGAAAAATATTTTCAATGGTGCGATGTTTCACTAAGACATCACACTAAACCACCAAGGGAGGTGATGCAGGAACATCTAGCTAAGGGCACCATGACTAAGTGTTGGGTCTTAGCTAAGGAGGAGAGGTTCATCATTGTTTGATTTCATTTATGTTTGTTTAGTAAAACAGTGTTAGGGACTTGTTTTATTTCACTATCAATTAATAGGTATTTAGGGATAGCATAGTTAGGTGAAGGTGGTTACAACCACACTGTTGTTTTTTTTTCTTTTATTTATTTTACAGCTGTTTACTTTGAAAAACAAAAAAAAACAAGAAAAAAAAAAGATATATATAATCCATGTATTCCACAGAATCAAATAGCAAAATAGTTATCAACTATGTAACTGAAGAAACAACTACAAACAATTTGAATAATTGTATTATAACAATAAAAAACAAATGTACCACATTGTTGAAAAGGTGGGACGTTCCAGTATAGAAAACTAATACAAAGAGAAAAACTTTCATTTTGAATCCCTCATTTTGAGACTTTTTGATTTTATCTAATTACTATCCTCTGTAAGAAATATAGAAACTCTATATTTATATTTTACCAGAAATCTTTCCATGCAAGCAATCACGAAGTTCCAGAAACCAAGTGACAAGTAGAGACATAGTTTCAAAAATCAAATGACAGGCATAGACATAATATTAACGCGAAACTGAGTAGGCCGTTCCAACCACACTAACAGTTCTAGAAATACGAGAACAAGCAACAATCGTAGCAGCTAACAAATTAAATACAACCATAGTGAAATGCATTCACAAGCAAGGTAACCCTGTAACCTGAGACTTCTTTTTCATTTGTCATTAGAAAGATTTCAATGTCAAGATTGGCATATCAAATATATAATTATAGACTGTTCAAGTCCAGTAAAACCTAAGGCTCAACAAACCCTTCTTTGAGAAAAATATAGTGAACGAGGGTTAGGGTTATAACCCTCAACAGTTACAGTCCATTGAAGAACAAACTAGATCATATACAAGTGGGCTCGAAGGCCATTTTGCCATCTACCAAAAGACAAAACAATAGAGACCCAGTTCCTAGCCTATTGATTGATTACCCCAAGGAAGAAATCGACTTGGGAATCCCTCAAACCGAACAAATTGCAACAAGGAGCAACCCTACCGGTTCTATTTGGAGGAAGCGCTGAGTAGCAGTTAAACTAAGAGCATTCCAACCTGCACAACGACCATGAAAAAGATTTAACATTAACATACAAAAGGACCAAAGGAACGAACGAGAAGAAGAAGAAATGAAAAAGCACTTACCAACATATTAGAAAGCACTGGACGAATGAACCTACATTTGGGTTGCGGCCACTGAAGGGAAGCCTTCTCACGAGGAGCAAAAATTTTTAGCTCATAAGAAAATATGAGGAAATAGATTTTAGTAGGGAAGGAGCCATTACCTTGCCAGAGTCGAACGACACAGAGGAAAGGGTCCTTCGTGGTTGCAACCCGTGTTAACAAATACATTGCAAATAAGTCAAACGAAGAACTAATCATTGAGGCAGCTAAAAAATATCATTGAAGTAGTTCAGTAGAATGCATAAGGAACGAAAGGAGAAACAATGACCACGAGAAGAGCAACATATTACAAGAAAACAAAGAAACCCTCACGTAAAATCGACAAAGATAACAACTTAATGAAAGAGCTGAACTAACGAGATAGTCAAGACAAATACTGATGAGAGTTTCCAACCAACCAATAGAAAAACCCATAGTCGGGCGTGGATAGAGCTTCGGGCTCAAATTCATTATAGTCACCAACAAAACCGGTGGACAAAGCTCTCACTAATGAGAAAAGAAAAATGAAAATGTCGGAGTGAAATGAAGTGAGGGTTAGGGTTAGTTGGAGAGCAGGAAGGAAACCTGAGACCAGGACAATTGTCCACTCACCAACCATCATACGAATAATCAATACAACCATCAATACTAACAAAATATCAGCGTTAACCTTTGATTACTGACTAATCACAAATTTGTTGATTAAATCATTGGTGTCAATAATTATTGTTATTGTTAAACCTTAAGTCATGGGTTGGTCCCATCATATTGTGGTATCAGAGCAGGATTTAGAGTTTTCCTGAGAAATGGAGGTTGGAAGACGAGGTCATTGTAGAGGTGCTCAGAGAGCATCACGGAAAGGATTGCGGGAGGAAATCAAGATAGCTAAGAAGAAGCCACAGTTATAATAGATGGATCAGATGAAGAAGGAGCAGAAATGAGATTGTGGAGGTCGGACCTATTGGCTAGTAGCAAGCGTAAACCAAAAATTCCAAATTATGATGGGAGCTTGTCCACAAAAGTTTTGTTGGACTCGATGACTGAATTGGACAAATATTTCAAGTGTGAAGAGCTCAGTGAAGATTAGAGAGTTAAGCTTGATACAACAAAGCTAAAGGGACACGCATCCTTGTGGTGGGACAATGTCCAAGTGGAAAGAAGAAGGATGAACAAGTTGCCATTAAAGAAATGTCCTAGAATGGTGGCTAAGTTAAAGGGAAAATTTTTTCCCAAAGACTACCATATTGCAGTGCATCGACAACTGCAGAATTTGAGGCAAAAATGGATGATAGTGAGAGAGTATACTGGAGGATTCTACTGGGTAAATTTGACACGGAGAACACTCCGGAAAAAATAGCAAGGTATGTAAATGGTTTGAGATTGGAAATATTGGATGAAATCAACATTCTTTCACTGAAAAATATAGAGGAAGCCTACCAGACTACCATGAAGGCAGAGGAAAAGATCACTAGAAAACAAAATGCTAGAAGAGGATGGGGAACCACAAGAGGAAAAGGATAGTCCTATGGTAGAGGATGAATTGACAGCAATAGTGAAGAGGGCAACAGTTCCAAAACATTTCAGACAATAGAAAAATGAGATATAATTAGAGGTGGAAGGCCATATCAGCGAGGAAGAGGAAATGGATGAGGCAGAGCAGCTAATTATCAGTGCTACAGGTGCCACAAGTGGGGGCACATGTCTTTCGAATGTCGTGAAGTGGAACAGGCTAGTCAAAGAGGATTGTTTGCTACATAGCGAGAGTAAGTAGAGGTACCAGCTTAGGAAGCAGAGAATGTTCCGGAAATAGTGGAAGCCTTAGTTCTGAATAAAGTGTTGTTAAAACCAATCAAGGAGACAGTTGAACAAACTCAAAGGAAAGCATTATTCCGGACAGTTTTTAAGTTGCACGGAAAATGCTGCATGTTGATTATCGATAGTGGGAGCACAGATAATCTAGTCTCCACAGAGATGGTAGAGAATTTGGGTTTGAAGCAGCTGAAGCACCCCACTCCCTATAAGGTATCTTGGTTGCAGAAAGGCCAACAACTCTTGGTTGACGAACAGTGTGAAGTTGAGTTCCATATTGGCAGGTCTAAAGACAAGGTTATTTGTAATATTATGCTAATGGATGTATGTCATATACTACTAGGGAGGCCATGGCAGTATGACTGGAAGATAGTTCATGATGGTAAGACAAATTGTTACAAGCTTCTCAAAGATGGGATCAAGCACACACTTGTGCCCATCTAGGAGGAGGAGACAATAGAAATAAGTGGGACGAGAGTGTTACTAATTGATGGAAAACAATTTTTGAAGGAGATTGAAGATAGTGAAGTGAACTATGCTATTGTGAGAAGCGAAAAAACAGTGTTGTTACACATAGAAGTGTCTGATTTTCCTGCAAAAATTCAGAAAATGCTACAGGAATTCAACAATATAGTAGTGGATGATTTACCAAATAAATTTCCTCCTAAAAGAAGTATAAGTCATCATATTCACTTTATACTTGGAGAAAGTCTATCAAACAACGCAACATACCGGATGAGCCCCAAAGATAACACAGAAATGAGATAACAAGTGCAGGAATTGCTAGATAAAGGGCTAATAAGGGAGAGTTTGAGCCCCTGCGTAGTTCCAACATTTCTCGCTCCCAAGAAAGGAGGAGAATGGCTAATGTGCACAGACTCGAGGGCCATCAACAAGATTACCATTAGGTACAAATTTCCACTGCCACAGATGGATGATATGATGGACTACCTGAGGAGGGCAGCATACTTCTCGAAGATTGATCTGAAGAGTGGTTATCATCATATTCGAATCAGGGGAGGGGATGAGAGGAAGGCAGCCTTCAAGACCAATGAGGGGCTATATGAGTGGCTCGTAATGCCATTCGGATTAAGTAATGTCCCTAGTACCTTTATGCAACTGATGAATGGAATGTTGAAAGAGTTCATTGAAAGTTTGTAATAGTGTATCTTCATGATATATTAATTTTCAGTAAGACTAAGGAGGAACGCTTTTGACATGTTCGAAGTGTGCTGGAAAAATTGTAGCTGAATAAGCTACTCATAAATCTAAAAAATGTATTTTTCTTCAAAGAAAACTGGTTTATCTGGGTTTTGTGATTGCAGAGAATGAGTTGAAGATGGACCTAGAGAATATTGTAGAAATCGTTAACTCGCCATCCCCAAAAAGTCTGTTTGAGGTACATAGTTTTCATAGGCTCGCAAATTTTTACCATAAATTTATAACGAATTTTAGTGAAATTTGTGCACCTAGGTTAGACACTGTAGAAAAGTCAAGTCAACCTTTTTGTTGGACCAAGGCAGGAGGGAAGAGCTTTCAACTACTGAATAAGAATATCACAAAAACACCAATCCTGAGATTGCCAGATTTTAAAAAGATTTTTCAGGTTTGTTGTGATGCAAGCGGTATGGCCATTGGAGCTGTACTTAGCCAAGAAGACAAACCTATTGCATTTTTCAGCGAGAAGTTGAATGAGAGTGGGAAGATGCATTCATCCTACAATAAAGAATTCTATGTTGTCATCCAAGCACTGAAGCATTGGAGACACTATCTGCTGGGAAGTGAGTTTGTTTTATTTTCTGATAAATGTGTGCTATAATACATGATGCAACATCATAAGCTGGATCACAAGCATGCTGAGAAGGTTGAATACATACAAAATTTCACCTTTTTGTTGAAACACATTAGGAGGTAGGCCAACGAGGTGGCAGATGCATTGAGCAGAAGAGCCTTGCTCTTGCACGAGAGTATGATACAAGTGTTGGGCTTTGAGCATTTTAAAGACTTTAATGATACTGATGTAGATTTCAAAGAGGCTTATGAAGTCTATCAGAATCCTTCACTAAGAAACAATAGCCCATGGTTGGACTATAATTTGGAATAGAAGCTATTGTTTAAAGGGGGACAATTATGCATTCCCGATTGTTCGATGAGACAGAATATCATTCAGGAGAAGCACAGTGGAGGTCTAGCGAGGCATTTTAGCATAGAAAAAACATTAGAGTAGCTCGACCATTTTTATTATTGGCCAAGAATGCGAAGGGATGTGTAGAGATTTGTGACTAGATGTAAAGTGTGTCAGTTGGTGAAAGGACATGGTCAGAATATGGGACTCTACACACCATTTCCCATTCTGAGTAGATCGTGGGACTGAGTCAATAGGGACTTCATCTTGGGTCTACCAAGGTCGCAGTGGGGTTATGATTCGGTGATGGTAGTAGTAGACCAGCATTCAAAGATGGCACATTTCATCCCTTGTAAAAAGACGAGTGACGCCACTCACGTGGCCCACTTATTTTTCATAAAGATCATTAGGCTACATGGCTTACCTAAGTCCATTCTTTCCAATAGGGATGTGAAGTCTATAGGGCACTTCTAGTGCACCTTGTGGAAAAAATTGGATACACAGTTAAGTTTCAGCTCTACTTATCACCCGTAGACTAACGAGCAAACAGAGGTGGTAAACAGGAGTCTGGGGAACCTGCTACAAAGTTTGATCACGGAAAATTCATGAATGTGGGATCGTGTACTTGCCCAGGGAGAATTCGCTTACAAAGACTCACCTAATCGCACCACGGGTTACAGTCCTTTTCAGATCATATATGGCATGCATCCTCGTGGAGTTCATGAGTTACGAGATCTAGGATAGCAGGAAAGATGGAGTGGTGATGGGGAAGATTTCACCAAATCAATGAATGATCTACACGAGCAGGTAAAAATAAAGTTGTAGGACAACAATCAAAAATATAAGCAGCAGGAAGATTTGAAACGGTGACAGGTACATTTTAATGTGTGGGATTAATTCCTCACGTAATTGAGCAAGAAGCATTTTCCTAGAGGTGCATACAACAAACCAAAATACAAGAAGACTCGCCCTTGCAAAATTCTCTGAAAATTTTCAGCCAATGCTTATGAAATACAACTGCCACCACGAATAGGCATGTCGCCCATCTTCAATGTGGGAGACTTGTTTCCATATACTAGTAGTCTCAAGGAAGATAGTACAACATGGCCTACATTGGAAAAACACGAAGGGAGTGAGACTTGGATGAGACAAATGCCTTCAGCTTAGACCCTTGAGTTCGACAAGATCCTCGACACTCAGGTGGCCAGGAAAAATCGGCGGAAGGAATAAGTACAGTATCTCTTCAAGTGGAAGAATTGTCCCATTGAGGACAATTCATGGCTTAATGCTAGATAGATAGAGCAAGCAAGCTATTTAGTCGAGAAGGTCATGGACGGGAGTCATGAATCTTTCTTACCTTGGGAGCCTAATGTAGGAGCATCCAACTAAGGTCACCGTGACTGGGTGTTCGGTCTCATCTAAGGAGGAGAGGTTCATCATCGTTTGATTTCATTTATGTTTGTTGAGTAAAACAATGTTACGGACTTGTTTTAGGAGCATAGTTAGGTGAAGGTGGTTACACCCACACTGTTGTTTTTTCTTTTATTTATTTTATAGCTGTTTACTTTAAAAAAAAAGGATATACGTCATCTATGAATTCTAGAGAATGACAAAACTCAAATAGAAAAATAGTTATCAACTGTGTAATTGAAGAAACAACTGCAAATAGTTTGAATAACTATATTATAACAATACAAAACAAATGTACCACATTGTGGAAAAGGTGGGACATTTGAGTATAGAAAAGTAATACAAAGAGAAACACTCTCATTTTGAATCCATTTGTTTGATACTTGTTTATTTTATTTAATTACTATCCTCTGTAACAAATAGACAAACTCTATATTTTTATTTTACCAGAAATCATTCTAGACAACGAGTGACAAAGTTCTAGAAACCAAGTGACAAGTAGAGACATAGTTTCAAAAATCGAACGACAAGCAGAGACACAATATTATATTAACGAGGAGGCAGTTCCAACAACATTAAAAGTTCTAGAAATACGAGAACAAGCAACCATAGTGAAATGCATTCAGAAGAAAGGTAACCATGTAACTTGCTACTTCTTTTTCATTCATCATTAGAAACATTTCAATGTCAAGACCAACATATGAAATATATAGTTAGAAAGCATTTAAGTCCATTAAACCCTAAGACAGAACAAACCCTCCTCTTGGAGAAAGACAATGAACAAGGGTTAGGGTTATAAACTTGAACAATTACAGTCTATTGAAGAAGAAATGAGATCATATACAACGGGGCCTAAAGGCCATTTTGACATCTACCAAAAAATGAAACAAAAAAGACCTAGTTCCTAGCCTATCGATCGACTACCCCAAGGAAGAAATCAACTTGGGAAACCCTCAAACAAAACAAATTACAAGAGAGAATGACCCTACCAGTTTTGTTCAGAGGAAGGGCCGAGTAAGAGTCCAACTAAGAGCATTCCATCGTGCTCAGCAACCATGAAAAGAGTTAGCATTAACATATAGAAGGGCCAATGAAACTAACGATGAGAAGAAGAAACCAAAAAGCACTCATGAGCATATTAGAAAGCATTCTACGAATGAACCCACATTTGGGTCACGGCCACTCAAGGGAAGGGTGCTGAGGAGGAGCAACAATTGCTAGGTCATAAGAAAATCTGAGGAAATAGATTTCAACACAGAAGGAGCAGTTACCTTGGGAGAGCCGAATGACGCAGAGGAAAGGGTTCTTCGTGGCCACAACTTGTGTTAACAAATACATTGCATACAAGTCAAATGATAAACTAATCACATCTTAAAAATATTATTGAAAATTTTCAGCAGAACGCATTAACACAAATACATTGCATACAAGTCAAATGATAAACTAATCACATCTTAAAAATATCATTGAAAAAGTTCAGCAGAACGCATAAGGAACGCATAAGGAACGAAAGAAGAAAAAGTGAGCTCTAGAAGAGAGAACAAATAAAACCTCGTGTAAAATCGATGAAGCAAACAACTTAATGATAGAGCCAAACTAACGAGATAGTCAAGACAAATACTAAGCAGAGTTTCCAACCAACCGATAGAGAAACCCATGGTCAGGCGTGGATGGAGCATCGGGCTCGAATTCATTACACTCACCAACAAAACCGGCATACTGAGCTCTCACTATCTAGCAATACAAAATGAAAATTCTGGAGTGAAATGAAGTGAGAGTTAGGGTTAGTCCGAAAGCGGGAAGGAAACCTAATAATAGGACAAATGTCCACTCACCAACCATCTTACGAATAATCAATACAGCCATCAATACCAACAAAATATCCATGCTAACCTTTGATTACCGAATAATCACAAATTCTTTGAGTAAATCATTGGTGTTAATCATTATTTTTATTGTTAAACCTTAAGTCATGGGCTCGTCACATTAGGAGGTATGGAGGTATATACATATACACAAATCAATTTTTAAATAGTTTTAACATATGATCATTTATATTAATTTTTCTAATTTTAAAGGTTTATGAATTATATAGTTTAAAAGATTATTATCTTTTATATATAGTGTGTATTTCAAATACCATATTTAATTCTGGTTTGAATTTACTATAGGTATTTTTGGCATATTGGAGTCCAAGATATAGAAAGATTGATTACATATGAAGATGAATCAGTAAAAGGAACTGGACAATTGCATTCAATTAAAACAAAGGATTACTGAAATGAGTTTGTATTTGATAAAAGAAAATATTCTTGTTTTTGTGCTGTTTGCATAGAGAACACAATCCAATGGTGTTTGTGAAAACAATATGAATGTATAAGCTTCACAATATAAATAACAAAATACAAAGGGGAGAATGTGAGTTGTAATCTTCAAAGAGATGGAATGAGAGGAGACTATAGTATCATGTGAAGGTAATTGAGTTTTTGATCTTTTATATATATATATATATATATATATAAAGTTTTTAAAACCATTTCTTATAAGTATCTAAGTAATAGTTAAAATATAGAGATGTAGAAATAGATAATAAAATCAATTTCATTTTGATAATGTTAATTTCATGTTAATTATTATGTGAATCCACACTTGTTTTATTGTGAATTAGACGTTTTTGTTCTAGTTGCACCCATTAACAACATAGAAAATGTCAAGTATTATTTGATGTGGTGCATTGAATGAAATACTAAGTTATTGGAAAACTATGATGATAATATTTTTATATATGAAAGAGGGTCTATTATACTTAAACTTTATTTTTTCCAAGAATCTTATAAAGTTGATAGAAGTTAAATAAAAAAAGCAATTGAAAATTAAGAAATGGAGAGTGTCAAAAGCTTACCATTAAGGATGAAATTCCATTCAGTTATTTTTTAACTAAACTTCCCAAGAATTTCTTCTCCTTGCATTCATCTTTGAGAACTTAGAGTTCAAGTACATTGTTAGCCTTTCCCTTTGTGTACCCTTAAGTTTTACATTATTAATAATGTGATGATAGGTCCACATGGAAATACTAAATTTTTAAAACATAATTTTTAATTTTTTTCTTTGCGTTAAGACATTAGTGCATTTTGATACTCCACTTACTAAACTACTCTTTGTTTTTCTTCATCTATGTTCTCTTACTATGATGTAACTCCTCCTCTATAGCTATCTTGGGCCAACACTCCTTATCCATGTTTTCACCCTTTCTTAAATAACTTATTAACCTAATTACCATTGTCTCTCCAATGGAAAAGTTCTTACTTAACCTAAAAGGATTTCATATGTTATTATGGCTTTAACATGGATATTATTAGTAATTAGTTGGTTCCAAATTCCTTGTAGTTGTCTTTTTGATTTTTCTAAAATTTGTTACTAAGAAGAAACATAATTTATTTGTATGAAGCTCACTATCATAATGAATTTCCACACAAAAATTTAATGTACATGCTTAAATACTGAAACCCATATACTTAGGTTCCAAATTATTTTATCCATGTATATAATTTATATAATTTATTTGTATTCACGTCATTTTATAAAATAACACTTATCAATTAAAATCATAATGATGAACAAACAACCCAAATGATTTTATATGATTATATGGATTTAAAAACTAAAAGAAATATATTCTTTCACAAAATTATTTTTTTTATTTTTTATTTTTTTAAAGTTTATAGGCATGTGTTTAATTATTATAAATATTAGAGTTTTTCATTAAACTAATATGGGTTAACTCTTGATGTTTTGTTTTTAGAAATGCATTTTTGATGAAAATTTTAGGTACCCAACTTGTAATGAGTTCACAACTCAACTTGTGTTTCCAACCAATACTTTTCAAATTCTAAGAAAATTAGACAAAAAAATATACCCAAATACACTCCAATATTTATAACAAATAGAGTAAGGTAATATAAATATCTCATTTTATATTACATTGATTTTTGGTTCTAGGGCATTTATTTGTGTTATTTTATGCTTGAATGATTTTGGGAGGATTTTTAATAAATATATTATACTATTTTAAACATAGGTCAATTAGTTTTTTTTTTTCTATTTAGGTTGTTTTGTAATATTTTATTTTTTATTTCCTTATTCTAATTAGAAAGTAGATAGAAATAGTTTTTTAAAATTTTATAATAATTAAAAAAATGCATCTTAAAGTATTAGGAGTTTTTGTTAAACAGTCTATGGCGAAAAATACCTTAGGTTTGAAATTCCATGGGTTCAAATCCCACTATGAGTAAGAGTTGGTGTGGCCCAAGACTAGCAAGCTCCTACATTTATTTTGATTTAATGAATTAACAGGTTGTACATACACATATATAAGATAATTTGAAAGAGTCCTTTTCAACATCTACTTTTTAGTAGGATAAATATAATAAATATCTAATAGATATTGAGGATTGTCCAATGGAAAACTAGATTTAAATAGAATAAAATAAAATAAAATAAAATAACTTTCCAACCCTAATTACATTTATAAGGTAAACAAAATTTGCTATACACAACTAGAGGTGTATCTAACTAGATATGGCTAGATCCATTTAGTGGCTAAATAGAGTAAAACTAAGTAGAAATTAAACAAATGTACATCATTTGATCAGGAGGGTTGCAATACTTCAACAACATAAATGCATAAATGTATCCAGGATCTATCT
Organism: Pinus taeda; assembly: GCA_000404065.3. Lineage (NCBI taxonomy): Eukaryota > Viridiplantae > Streptophyta > Pinopsida > Pinales > Pinaceae > Pinus > Pinus taeda. Next base: position 81,349 of record APFE031142543.1, on the reverse strand, counting down.
AAAAAATACAAGTACTCACAATCTATCTAAAAAATCCAAGTACCCACAATCTATCTAAAAAATCCAAGTACCCACAATCTAATAAAAAAACTCGAAGACAAACAACCTTGAAAGGCTCTACAAAAATTATTATAATATGTTTAACAATATTATATATAAAAAATAAATAGTTGCATAAAAACAAATGACTAAAAATCATAATTTTTTTATTTTTTTCATCCATGTAAGGTTTGTGATAAAATATGAAATGTTCAATATTTATGAATTCCTCAATATGCCATATCTCCCTAGCCACCTAAAATCATTCTTTATAAATCCTATCTACTTCTACATAGATTGTGGATGCAAGAAAAATAAAAGTAAATATTTTTTATGCTCTTTAAGTCCTCCAAAATATCAGCTATTTGTATAGTTTATCATTGTTGAATAGCATTAACCCAATTAATGATTAATAAATAATCACTAAACACTTGAAGTTGATTACATCTCTAGAAAAGAAGGTTAAAGACAAAACAACAATTGAACCAAATTATTTGTTCCCCTCCCCATATAAAATACTGAAAATTCATTATTATTTTAACAATGTATATAATTTTATTAACTTTAATTTGGTCTCTTATATGTTGACATGAATAAAATCCAGTAAAGGGAAAATATTTTTTATATTGAAAAATACTAGCAAAGTCATGTCTCACACATCCAATTGCTTAGAAAATTAAAAGTCAGTTTTATTATGACCATGATCATGATAATTAATGTCCACATAAACCAAAAATGGCATATTACATTTAAGAAGTTAAAAAATTGCTTGAAATGCTTGATAATTTTATTTCCATATCCAAAAACCATTATAACATAACTCCTTCAGAATCTTGATATTTATGTAAAAGAAAAAAAAAAATCCTTAAATTTATGTAAACTAAAAAAATATAAAAAATTGGAATCACAAATATTTTAAAATTTTGAGTTAATATGAACATGTACTAAAAAAACCTTAATAAAATACGTTTTTTTTTTTTTAATTTTTAACCCTATTACTGATTTCATAAGTTTCATTCAATCATATATTTCAATTTAACGAAACAAATTTATTATTTTCATTCATATTAATGTGTTATATATTTTTATTGTATAATAACAGTCATTCCATTTCTAATTTCTTTTCAATATATACTGTAATTCACTCTTGTTTCGGTCATTTTGAAATGTACTATCTCTTAAACCTAATCAACTATGTCCTTTGATAATTAATAATATAGTACAAAAACAAATTTATAGCAACCATTGTTTTTTGGGTTATATATATATTATATATATTATATATATAAGTCTCAATTCTATGTCAAGTGGAAAAGCAATTAGAGAGTATCAGTAAACCTCCTAACTATTTGGAGAACTTGTTAGTGCTATTTACAGTTTTTGAGATTCCCTGGCCGAGTACAGGGAATTTGTTAGCAGCAGCTGCTAATAATCTCTTGGTAATCTTCGGGCGAAACATATTTTGGCGAAGCAACAGGGTGCTTCTCTGATGGACGACTGATTGTTGACTATATCGCGAAAGCTTCCGGTCTGCCGTTGTTAGAGCTGTATCTCCATATAAAAAATGCTTCAGACTTCACCAACATAGGGTGTTAACTTCGCATTAGCAGGAGACATAGCCTAAACCCTAATTTCTTCTAAACCAAGAAAATAGGGCCTCCCTTTTCACTGGACGCTCAGATTCAGTGGTTTCTACAACAAAGCCAAAAGTTTCCCACGACCTTCCAAGGGGACTGTAACAAACATTTGTTACATTTTGCAAAAGCAATGTTTCTGATGGAGTAGATAGGTGGAAATGGCTCCAATGATTCTACCATAATTTTATATTTGAAATATTTTATTTATTTATTAAAATATTTTTTGTTATTAATATTTTAAATGTTGTATATCAATTTTATTATTGGATCTGAAAAGATTATTTTTTCTCAAATTAGCATTTAAAAAAAATAATTTTCAATCATTAAAATAAGATAAGATACAAAACATTAATCATTTGTAACATATGGTTAATTTCTTGGGTAGAAAGGTGTTTCTTTATTAAAACATGAAATTAATTTGATATTTAAATTTTTAGTAATCAACTTGTTTTAACATATTAACTTTTATTTCATATTTTATCCAATATAATTATATCTTTATATTTATTTTTTTATCATTAAACGCAATCATCTATTTGTTATTTTCTCGGTAAGAAGTGTTTTTCTTTATTTAAAAACTGTAAATTAATTTTGATATAACATATTTTAGTAATCAACTGTTTTAATATTAATATTATTATATTTATCCAATTAATTATATCTTTATATTTTATGTATTTTACATTTTAACATATTTTATATGTTACATTTTATTATAAAATTATTATTATAATGTCTTAAATTTTAATTTAATTAATTACTAGTTTAATTGTTTTATTTATTTTTTAGGGTCATATACCAATAAAAATCTTTATGTATTTCTTAATTTTAATAGTCAAATCAGCAATCAAATCCTTACTTAAAGTAAGTATTTTGTCCAACAACCAAACAAAAAATCTCATATATTAATTTAGTCTCTTGATTGTGACCTTAAAAACAATAATAATAATATGATGAAATATTATTACGTTTGTTTGACATATGACTGCGTTAATGTATTAATTATCCATGCTTGCTTGCTTAAGTGATCTATGATACATATCGACCTGCATGAACGGTCCAGAATCGTGGTCCATAATCGTTGAAATAAAGAGGCTCAATGTCATTAAGTAGGCCGGTATGCCCTCAAAATATTGACGATGTTATTCGCGTGCGCTTATCTGGCTGCTGAGTGTTAATGGACGTTGGTGCATGCGCAGGCTCTTAAATTAGTAGAAGTGGAATAACACAAATAAAAGCACTCCGTTACGGCAACATCATTGGCAATTACCTCTCATTCCTTTCTCTAAAAATCTGGTGCATTGTTTCGCAGGCATTTATATATGTTTAAATGATTCTCTGTTGCAAATTAAAAGAAATCCACCTGGACAGGGCCTGTTCATATGAATTTTGTTCGCTATAAATGATCCAACCATCCATCCATACATTCACGTTGCCTGATTTGAACTTGAAGGCCATTCCTCGTTACAACATACTGGAGTAGTGCAGTGCAGGAATAGAGAGCGATGGGTTGCTGCGAATCCACCCATGCTCGTTGTTCTCAACCTCAGGAAGGTCAGATTCAACAACGTCAGCTTGAGGAGGGGCAGATTCGAGAACCCAAAGGTATTGTATATATTAAATAAATATATAAATAAAAAAAGTTGTTTCTTTTCCTTCAACAAATATAACCGTTTTTTTCTGCCTGATTTTATTGTTATGCTATTGTTGAGTACCTAACTCCTACTTGGGTAAGGTGTGGTCAAAGCCCACAGGGAGATTACCAAATACAGCTTCTGCAAATCATCCTTCCCGCACTGCCGTTCCCGGCTAGCCACCATGGTTCGTCAGCGTGTTCGCAGAGGGTCGAGAGGTGCAGACTATGACGAGAATTCGGCTCTCTATGACTCTGACATTCCTCTAACCATTAGACAGAAGGTCGCTTCTCTGGAAGCTGATGAGCTCAGGCGTCTTGGAGATGGCCAATGGGCCCTTCGGAATCTTCTGGCCAGACACCTATGGAAACAAGAACAGGCTAGAAATGCTGTTGAGCTGAAGGTTGCAGAAGCCAATGGCCAAATCCTCCGCTACCCCATTCCGCTCCCTCTCCCTCCAATTCCCCTCACTGCCTCCTCCTCCAGCTCCCAACAGGTCACTGACAACTCCAATAAAACTCGTGCTTGTCCCTCCGCTCTGACGTCTGATGTTACGAAGCATGGTCCAGCAAATGTGAAAGCTGTCAAAGCGCCGACTCATCAGGCCTCCAGTTGTTATGAGGGCCGCATCGTGGAAAAGCGAATGGAGGAAGCCGCAGCTCCAAAGCCGACCAGCAACATGCAGGATACTTCTGCCACTGCCAGAGGCAAGAAATCTGTTTCCCACTCTTGCATAATGAGAAGAAAATAACATATTCTCAGTTTTTTGTTTGCGTTTTGGGTTTACTGCAGCTTAAAATTTATGAGTTAATATTGTCCTAGCTGTATTTCATGTTTTTTAGAATTTCTAAAATGATTTTCACTCAATTTTATACTATAATAATAAATTATTAGATAGATTAATCAAAATTACTAAATTTCCGAAGTTAATACTGTGCTAGTATTTCATTCCTTTAGAATTTCTAAAAATGAATTTGAGTCAATTTTACAGTATAATAATAAATTATTAGATAGATTAATCAAAATTATTAAATTTTAAAATAAATTTTCATGGTTAAAATTGTCTTATAATTATAATTGCAATACTATTTAGCTTAATTGAAACTTGTTACTCGATCTTAAAACTTCAGTTATCATTTTTTTTTTAAGACCTCATGCTTCAATCTGCAGTTCTGATTCCGATACTCTTAGGCTTAGTCTAACATGTTACTTTATCTTAAAACTTTGTTTATCACTGAGGTTCTTTGGACTTCATGCTTCGATGTGGGACTGTGGGACTTTATGGTTTCCCACGAAGTGCAGCTATAATGGTCGTCTCCGGCATCATTGCAGCTTTGTAAATTTTGTATATCATTTGTTCTAATATAAAGTTTTTCAAAAGCTAAATAAACAAAAAAAAATGTAAAATGTAAAAGATTGTTAAATCTTGAAAGGTTTTATAATAAAATAATTTTAGATTAATGTAACTGAGACATTTGTTATTACTGTGATTAAGATATTTGTTCAACCAATTGATTTTCTATCCGTATAGCTTATTTATCTTATATTTGTCTCCTATTTACATCAAGGTGTTATTATGGATTAAAAGAATGTAAAAGGTTATTAAATTTAATTAGTTTGAAAGATCCTCAAATAAAATAGTTCTCAGATGAGTGTAATTCGAACATTTGTTCAACCAATTGATTTGGGATTTATAAATATCGTTATATTATTGGATTCCATATATTTGTATCCAACGTTATATTATTTGACTTAAGGTAAGTGTGTTTTCTGAATTTTAACCATAAATGGTGCCATTAATCTTAAATGACTTTTTCGGTGGCAACTTTTGAAGGAGGAGGAATAGGGCCGATAATATACGTGGAGAATTTGCCTCTCAACATTTCTGCATCTCGGCTCGAAAAGGAGTTTAAGAGGTTTGGAAATATCAAACCAGGACAAATTCAACTCACGAATAAGGTGTGCCTATAGTTTTTTTTTTCTTTACGTAGATTGCATTCCTGAAGTTTTTGAAACAGCTGAAATATAAGCTGAGAGGAATATATGGTTAAACTACTTTTGAGACTCTAATATTTGGAACTGTCAGGGACCGAGTGGTTCTGCTTTTATCGTATTTGAATCCAGAGATTCCGTTGCAAAAGCTATCCAGGTTTAATTATGAATTTTTTTGTTTTTCTCTAAAATAGAGCACGACATCTTCCTGTTTAATTATAATTATAGTTCATTACTTTTCGATTTTTTAATGTCTTTGTTTACTTTGAAAAGTAATTGGAGTTGATGTTGTTTACAGGGATCACCTTTACTGATATTCAACAAACTTGTTTTTGTACGGGTGTGATGGGTTTAGTTTTCGGTAATTGATTCATTGCTATATCAGATGATCCACGTTATTTTGTATAATTATTGGCTTTGAAAACTGGCCAGCATCGTTTTGTACATTTTTGTATATGTATCAAATTTTACTATTTGCCAGCATGTGTGTGTTTAATTATTATGACCTGAGAGGTTTTGGCCTAATTAAATTAGGTTAAAATTGTAATAATTTATTTTTTAAGATGTGTTTTGATTGTATTTATAAATTATATGTCTTGAATTTTATAAGACATTGTAATTGTAAAGAGTTTGCAATAATGGTGATTTCAACAATTTTTTCTCAAATTCTAATAAATTAGACTAGAAAATATATCTAAATAAACTCAAAAATTTATAAGAAAAAAACTAAAATTATAGGAATATATCTCATTTGATATTAGATTGACTTTTTGTTGATATATATTTATATATGATATTAGATAGTAGATTTATTTTTGGTTATGTGAATTTATATATGTATTTTATATTTGAAATTTTTTTGGCATTTCTAATATTTATATTATATTATTTTAAAAACTGTAAAAGCAGTTTTTTCTTACAATTCTATAGTCTTCATAGTATTTTTATCTTGATTTTCTTCATTTTTATTAGAAAGATTAAAAAATAAAGCTATTGTTTTACTTTTTTTAATAAATAAAAAGATTATCTGAAGTGTGTTTTATTAAGGCACTCTAACTTGAAAAGGCAGCTTGTTGGAAACTCTATGGGCACAAATCCAAACATACTTATGAGCTGGTGTAGCCAAAGTTGAATGCAATCCCTAATTCATTTACATATTAACAAACTCCAACATTAATGTTCTGTGGAATGTTCTGTGGAATTATCAAGTTATATAGATATGTGCAAGATAATTTAAGAGTGATTCTCAACATCTATCTTCTATGTTTTAGTACCACAAATATGATAAAAAATTATCTTGTGGATCTTTTAGGGTTTTCCAATTGAAAACTACTCAAAATTTAATGTAAGGATATGATGAACAATCTAATAAAAAATGTTTTCATTTTCAATCCTCTTACTTACATTATAATTTCCTTTAGATCATATATTTTCATCTAACATTACAAATTTATTAGATATAATATATTTATATATATAATATATATTATATATCTTATTTATATGATAATCCCTTCATTCATTTGCAATTTATTTTAGATTATCAAATATCAATATGTAAAGTAACTTCACTCGGAAGTAGCTCATTTTGAAAGTGTACAATTGAAATCAATGGTTATTATAACCATTCTTTTATATATATAATTTTCTTGGATACCACAAATTATTCATATATATATATATATATATATATATATATATAACATTTATATTTCAAATATTATATTTATGCTTGAAATTGAAATATTTTTTTATTGCTAATAATTTTTGAAGTGTTATATGTCAAGGTCATTATGAGCATAAAAGGAATTACTTCCATTTCATAATAGATTATAAAAATTCCTTCTCAATTCTATATTTTTCTACTTTCAATATGAGGATGGTAATCACTACCATCATCATATAGAATTTTGTTATTGAAGTATTTTAATATAGTGAAACTGAAATATTTTCTTTTACTATGTTATGAATTTGTATTGTGTGACTCCATGTTTATCATGGAATGAATTATACATTTCCCTTATACAATATTGTAAAAGGACCTCAAGTCAATAACATAAAGATATGTTCTCCTTGTATGTGTTTTTAGTGGGGTAAAATAAAGATATGTTCTCTTTGTATGTGTTTTTAGTGGGGTGGAATTGGGGGCAAGAGGAGGGGAAAGAGAGAGAAATTAATCATGACATGAGAGGGAGAAACCAATCATATCTTAGGTTTTTTAAACATCTAAACTTTTTCATATAAAAGTTTCTTGGATCCAAAATTCATTTTTAATATAGATTTATGGGAGATTCTAACATAAATATGGTGACTTCCTCTTTTCTTCAACAAAAGTTTAGCAAGAAATAACATATAGCTACCATTATCTCTTAAATGATAAGTAGTTCTATTAAGTTCTAAGTAATCATAAGGAGCTTATCTTATTTCATATTAGTTGTTTTTATATCTCTACATTAAATGTTCAATCATAAACATAATCATAATCTTAAATATATGGAAAAAATAATCAAAAAAGAAAAAAGATTGAATAAGATGTAATTTTAATAAATATATAATATTATAAAATTATATATATATGTTAGTTAAATTTTCAAATAATATTCTCCAACTTCATTTTAATAAATTCTTGTAAGAACAAATTGAGGTCTAGTAGTATATTCTTGTTTTTGTTAATTGAAAATCTTTTAAATAAGATTGAAGTGTATTTCCAATAACTTTTATATTTTTTTCTTGTCATAATTTACGGGGTTGTATTAGTCTTAGTGAGAGAAAAAAAGTAAAAGAAAAATATTTTTCACTCGTATTTTCAACTTATCTCCATTAGATTTACTAAAATTTCAAGAGGGAGCACTAGTTAGATGTATAATTTAATTTTGCATCAAAGGTGTACCACTGTTTCATACCTTTGTTGGACCTACTCTTATAACTTCTCAAGATCTCCAAGGTTGAGGAAGAGTCCTCTTAAAGTAACAAGAGACCAATCTTTTGACTTGGTAGCTAGCCTTACCAAGCTTGAGAGGGCTCTCTCCAAAGGATCATAACCATGAGGGCTTGATGGATTAGGGTTTTATGCTAGATATAGTAGCTCAAGGTTTTCATTTCATTTGATTGGGGTAGACACTCAGATGAGTCAATGAGGTCAAAGAGTGAACTAAGTGAGCGCAAAAGGGAATTACAATTACACACATCTAATGCACCAAGGTAGGAAATTTTTTTTTCTAAGTAAAACTATTCTATCGAAATTAAGAAAAATAATAATACATCAAGGCTTCGGCCTCTTCAGTGTGGAACAACATTATGTCATAATTGTCAAAAAAATAAACTCAACTTCCCTTCGAGGGGAAACTAGTCTGAGTGATATTGCACCAAACATCCCACGTAGGGGTCTCGAAACTTAACCTTAAAAGGCCCACACACGGGTCCTAGTTCAAAATGAATAAAAACATACCAACAGGTTTGAAAAAAAAGGAGTAAAAATGTGAGACAGCAAGTTGGTAAAACCTTTGTTGATGCGCAAGGTGACACCTCACAAATAGACATATGGGTTCGTCACTCTAACCATGCAAAGGACCCCCTCGATGTTGTATGGGTTGGGATCTTCCACAATGCGACACACATACCCATCCTTTGCTATCGTGCCATGCGTGATGCCACTTGTTGTTTGAATGTCTGTTGAGTTTCCCTCCTTCATGCATGTGTGATGTGTCATTTGGGGTGCCATGAGCAACCTTCATGCCACCCGCTCTGCCCTCAACCGCATGCTCACTTCTAGCCAGCTCCTTGCCCTACAAAATTTCAATTTTCCCTGCCTTCTACTACTTTCCTGGTTCATTGTCATCCCTGTTCCTCTTAGATACCTTCTGCTTTGTGCCACTATTCCTTTTCCCTGGTCTAAAGTCATGGGTCTGAGCATCCTGGTGAACATATGAACTAGTTTCCTCACTGAAGGTTATGTTAACTATTGCTAATATCTCTTGCCAAATCAACAAACTCTGGAAGCGAAATTGGGTGGTATGGTGATAGGGGTGGGGGGGGTGGTGGGGAATTCTCTATTTGGGTAGCTGCGTTTGCACTTTGGATTTCATGGGCCTGTGACTACCCTCTACCACTACGGGTATCACGGTATCTTTCGGAGAAGTGACCATGGGAATGAGTGAGGGATGGGGATGAGAATGGAGTATTAGAATGAGGGTTGGGCATTGTCGTGGGGTGTATGCTTTTGCCTTCACTACCCCACCGTCTGCACTGCATGTGATGGCAAGTGAACGCCATGACTCTTATGATTTCAGGATTTGTAGATGGGGAGGTGGAGGTTTCTCGAGGATTGAATTGGTTATGCCGAGGAAGAACAAAGGAATTCTAAGAATGAGTTAGCACACAGTGTATTGTTTGGGATAAATGGATGTCATTTCCAAAGTCGACACAGTTGAGTATCCAACACCTCTTGCCAGTGATGGTGTCTGAACTTGGTTCTGCTGCGTGAGTGGGCAAGAATAGTTTAGCAAGGGAGGGATGAATGAAATGTGGCTTGATTCCTCCATTGCCTTATGCTTGCTCCGTATTTCTCGACTGAAGCACGGGAGTAAATGTGCATGCAGGTCGACTGGAATTTCCCATAAATTGGTGTGGAGAGGGATGCGGGTGGCCATGTGGCCCAGTTGCCCACCATTGTGCCATCTATTCTTCATTAATGGCCTCATTATCATCAGCATCTAGGTGTCAAGGTAGGAAAGTTACTTCAACACTTTATAGTATATTGATGGAATGGTTTAGACTAATGAGGTGCTAAAAATAGGATGGAAATCATGAATTATTTTTGAATTGAAGAAATGAAGAAAATTATGATGATTTTCCGAAAAAAGAGCATAGAAGATGAATTAAGCTTATCACACTTTGAAAATCAAGCATATTTAGAAATGAAATGGATCATGGAAGATAAAAAATATTCATATACATGTAACCGAAGAAGAATCAATATCAAGATACCATGCGAGAGGAATCCCACCAAAATAGTTGCAACTCATCCAATATATTCCATGCCAAATTCTCAAACACTAGTACAACATCCAATGGAGCCCAACCTCTGAGAAAAGTGAAGGAAGGGAAGACATAGACATAAAACAAACTCCTCTCATCCTCAGTAGTTGAATCCATAAGAAGAGGAGCAATTCCACAAAAAACCTAAGCTCATAGATAGACTGTAGGGTGCTTAAAGTGACTCATCGCTAATTATATTGTAACTGATTCATTTGACTTGATGAACACTATTAACCTAATGTATTTACCCCTAGGTAATAGTAAAAGACCATAATTAAAAAATCATATCAATTATATCAGTAAAATATTAATTTCCCATACGTAAAAATCAAATGTGGAGAAGAACAGTGAAAAACTAGGCCAATTTCCAAGTGCGTAGTGCTTGTGGCAAACACACAATGCCATCTTCAGACCTACTTTTGTCATCCTTTCGAGTGTCCAAATTGAGCCCAAGATAGCTCATTGAAAAGTGAATCCTGGCTAGTTTACAAATCTACCTTTTGTTTCCAAAATGGACCTAATTTTACCCTCCAAAACATCATTCTCCCAATATTGGTCAAACGTGCACCGCCAAAAGGAAGTGTACAACGTGAGAAGCAAGTGCGAAGCACAGACTTCAAATCAAATTTTGAGTACCTTACCAAAGTCAAAATTGAGTCCATGATAGCTCGTTGGAAATATATCTCTCTTGGATACACAATGGATCTATCAAGCAATGATAATGAGCAAGTATAGCCCCAAAAACCTAACTGTCTAAAGACTCGTCAAAAAGTGTAGAATGAGGGTGCAGCAATGAAGTGTGATCTTGCAGGAAACTTTTGGAGGTCTTCCTAAACTCCAAATTTAGTTCATTATAACTCATTAGAGAATATATTTATATCTAGGTATCATTTAACTCATCAAGAAAGTCATTTGGACACCCGAGCTAAGAGAAAAAATTATTTTCCCAAAGTGACTCCACAAGTGGAGCAACTCTCTTATAGCAACTTTATTTTTGACATTTCTCCAAAAAAATAATACTTGTGTAAGAACTAAAGGAGGTTTCTCATCCTTGGACTATTATGTATATTAACCTCTCTCAGATTTTTAAAATTCATCTCTATTTGGTTTGAAACATACTTTGAAGAAAAACTCACCCTATGTGTGGCAAATGATTTGTCCCTTAGAATGACTTCTTGAAAAATGATGGAGACATGATGTCTATAATTTGGAATGTCCTTATACTTGCTGAAATGACCTCCCTTAGTTCTCCTCTACTTAGATGTCTTTGATTCCATAGCCAACCCTAGCTTAGTGGCATAGGAAATTAGGGTTTAGCGTAGGCAAAAGAGGGGATTTGGGATATTTATAGGAATGAAGAGAAATAATTCTAAATTCTTAGGAAAATTTTGAGAGGTATCGAGGGATTTTAGGAAGTAAGGGAAACTTGAATTTTAATTATTGAGTGAGTGGAAGGGGTCCAAAAGGGCGAAATACTCACCTCGTCTACAAAAGTGTTGAAGTCGTAGCAATAGGTTAGGGTTTGTAGAAAATGATGATTTTGAGGGACAGGAGTGATGGGAAGTGTTTAGGAAGGTATATTAAGGATAGGGGAAGGTGTAAGAGTATCAGGATACAAGTTTTGTTGATGATTTAGCCATGGATCTCATGAAACCAAGAAAAGTGTCCTAAAAACCCTCAGAGAGGGAAATGAGAGGAATGGGCATGGGAAAAGGTCAAGGGATGTAGATGGAGTGTAGGCGATTCATGTTTTTTTACTAGTGCTAACATGAGTGACTAAATGTTTGAATGACGACCTAGGTGGAATGACAAAAATTTCGGAGAGAGACCCTAATATGAATATGAAAAGAGGAATTTTGATCAATCATGCAATATGCAAATAGTGACACTAACACCTACTACATAAAAAATATGAAATACATGAAAAAAAACTAATTACAATCACATTTTTTCATGTATTTAAGATTTTCTATGTAGTAGGGTCCAACCAAACTATGCCACATGTGTATTCATTGGATGAAAATTTTTGCATCCAATGAGTGCTCCTACTTGAAATTTCAGTAAAATTGTAGGAAGATAAGTTGAAAATGTAGTTTTTTTTTCTGTTGATCATTTTACTCTAAAAATGGTGAATAGTCCTCATGGTTGACATAATAATATAGAATCCTATTGGTTCTTATAAAGTTTATTTTTGTTCTACATTTTTGTTTTGAGACCCATTTTTTACATCAAAATTTCTCTAGTGGTGTAGAGAGATTCGTTCCAAAACAACATGATTTAACTTAGGTTCCTATACGGATCCTTATCTACTAAGAACCGTAGGAATTATGGGATGAAGAAATTATGGAAGGCATTGGAAATACACATCAATATTATCTAAAAGCTTTTGAGGTAACAAAAACATGAATGTAAAACTAGACCTGAAATTGTTCTTACAAGAATGTCTCAAAATTCATTTTTTAATCTATCTAATCAACTCTCAAAATAAGGGATGAATACAAACCCTATCTTATGAACATAGAATTTTCCATTGCATAAAATGAAATGAGAACTACCATTTATTATGATACTATCCAAAAATTAGATATTTCAAAAAGTTTAATGTAAATGGAAAATTAGTCAATGCAATCCCTCCTCAAAAAGAGGGTAACCCAAAAGAGGATAAAATAGGAACCCACAAAAACGATAATGATTCTACCTTTATGGAACTATAACACCCTCAAATAGGATCCCTCAAATGGTGTCTATGTATTGGGTGAGTGGATGGATATTGTTAGGATAATGAGATGAGTTTCATGGACTCATGTCTACCTATGTATTTTTGTTTAATGTATTAAGCGTGTGGGCCAACACAATTACAAGTTTAAGGCTAGAGTTTCAATGTGATGACTAGGCTTGTGAGCCTAGCTCACATGCCATTTTGTTGTAGATCAGGGGAAAATAAGAGTACGATGGTCGAGAATCCACAAAAGGATGGTATCATGATATAAAGGTATATTATAGTATTATAATATACAGTGAATGGGACAGTAAGATTATAAAAGGGTGTTTCCCCTGTTTAATGATAAGGAAAAAAGGAATAGGTGCCTCTATATGAGGGCCTAAAAGGGTACATGGAAGACCGATGAGGGTAGTGAAAATCTTGGAGCTATAAGACTTTAGATCATTATTGATGAACTTACTAAGGTTTCTTGGAATGTGGTAGCATAACGTGAGGGACTATATGTGCAAAGAAGGGTGTGCACCACTTGGGTGTAGGTTAATGGGAAATGTCAGCTTGTTGGTTGGAGGACGTTAGGTTTGGTACCTTAAACATGTTATGTTGGGTACAAGTCATGTTCTTAGAATGAGAAGCCAATTCCAAGTGAATTCATTGCCCAACTCGAGGATGACAGACTACTAAGAGAACTGGAGTGGCATGAAGGAATATCCAAGGTTTGTAGTGAGTTGGAAAAATTAGCAAATAAATGCTTGAAAAATTTTATGTGAACATTCCATGGATTTTCTTGGCATTTATTTCATTGTGCTTTTTTTTTTTTTAATTTGCTATATTATTCTCTATATTAGTAGAAATAGGTTGATCACAAAGTTCACTCAATGTGGGTTATGTCTTTGGGCTCTGCAAAATATCGGGAGCCCTCTTTCATTAATTGGTAGTGAAATGAAACTACAAGCAATTAAAAATGACACCTTTGACATCTAATTTAAAGAGATGGCATGAAAAAGTAGATCTATGCTGATGAAATAGACTACAAGGTTGAATTCCTAGAGAGAAACTCATGAATAATGACTATAAAGTTGGTTTTGTTCTGTGTTGGAGACATTTGGAGTTGTAGGGAATATTTTAGATTCATTGCAAGATTCTCTCTAGAATATTACTTCAAGATTATATGGGAATATATCTCAAGAAACATGCCAAGGGGTGCATGGTTCCTACTCTCGGTTCGACAGAAACAACTTCGTCGTCGACCAAATTCTACTCTTCCTATTTGGATCCATGATTGGAGTATTTATAAGTGGGGGAGGGTGGACTATTGGAAATAAGAATTGCGGGGGGGTGAATTAGTATTACCAAATCAATAACTTTTTCATTTCCATAATCATATTCATATAGGGTACTTCAGTAAAGGGAACTTCTCTGTACATGGGACTGTATTTAAGGCAACTAACATATATCCAACAAACTTATGATTCAGTTAATTCATCATATGTTGATCTTTAATGAGTGCATTAGTACTTAATTATCCATATAAATAGTAACCAAGCACAGTAAAAACATAACATATCATCACACATAAGAAACACACATGAACACCAAGATTTAAGGTGGAAACCTAATGTAGGAAAAAAACCACCTGCTGTTGTCTTCTTTTTAATATAATAAAATCCTATTTACAATATTGTACTAGTGCAAACTCATACCAGTATGTAGGCACCCACCTACAGAAGGCTACAACCTTCTCTCATTCGCAAGCTTCTACTTGAATGGAGCTACAACCCCCTAGCTCTTGTACTAGCCGATCTATTTACTAGTACGTAGGTGCTAGCCTACTGAAGGGTCTAACCTTCACTTGTTTTTCCAGCTACTATTGGAAGGGAGCTCCAACCCCGTGGATCTTGTATTGGCCTATATTTTTATCAGTACGTAGGTGCCAGCCTACTGAAGGCTCCAACCTTCACTCATTTTCGAGCTACTACTGGAAGGAAGATCTAACCCCCTAACTTTTGTACTTGCCGATATGTTTACCAATATGTAGGCATCGACCTACAGAAGGCTATAGCCTTCTCTCATCGAGGGACCACGTTTCATAAATTTTCAGACTGGATACTCCTAGAACACAACACCATAAACTGAAGGCCACGTTTCATCCAGTTTTCATACTGGACCCATTGACAACATTGAAGTTCAAAATCAATTACCACTGCAATATAGCCATTGAATTAACAAATCATTAAATATTCAATCATCAATATGTGAATCACCCAACAATTGAATCACTGAAGCCCTATCATAAAAACATAGTCACCAGAACATAGAGCAGAACCCAAAACTCTGCAAAAACCACTAGAACCAATTGTAAATTCATATATCATATTTCATAATGTATACGCTACTCTGATGAACCGAAACAACATCTATACATGCTTTTACCAAAGTGAACCCATCTACATATCTACAAATAATAACTTAAAAAATTCACAATTGTTTCAGGATTCAGTCATACCGAGATCATAATAGTTGTAGAATAAAACATGAGTCATTATTCAGATATAATCTATCCATGATCAGACCACATTATGATAATACATTACAAGCCTTAATATCCTGATCCATCATCCATCATCATCCATATATGTGCATCCTTAGTTTGAATCAAGCAAAGTATCACAAACCCATAACGTGCATACTAGATCTCACACTTCATAAGATATTCAATACTTGCACACCCTTGCCTAATGATATTCTCCTTCTTTTATAGTTTTAGTCCTTTCTCAATACCATGGTCCAAAACCACATAGGACCAATACCTTCGACCAAATACCTAGGGTCAATACCAAGGACTAGATAGGTCAAACCAATACCATGGATCAAAATACCATGGACCAAATGCCTTGGACGAAATCTTAGTTTTCAGAGATATACAATTTTTTCCTTCTGTTAAAGTGCATGCATACGTTATATGGTCCTTTTGGTCTGTTAACCCGCATGTAGACGCTTATTTGTCAAGGTGAACCTCTGTATACCTCTCTTTATTCATCCTTTGTAGTCTGATCATTAATTATTTTGTATTGACCTCCTGCACTATGATCTGTCATCTGAGTGAGTTGCCATCAAGGACAACACCTGTATCATAATGCCAAAAATCTCCCCCATTGGACTTGATGGCAACAACAACACCAAGTCACTCTCCCCTTTTGACATCAAGGGCAAAGGGTAGACCAGTATATTCTCTCCCTTTAAAATACATTATGATGTTCATGCTCCCCCTGAGTACATGTTGAAATCTTTGATTGAGCTCCCACTTTTTACATGTTAAGATGTACCCATCCGTCCATGCTCCCCCTGAGCACATGCATATTATGTAAAAAAATAAAAATCAAAAGAATAACAGGACTCTATACATACATCACCAATGACCTTCCTATCATTAATGTATCATACATCCATCTCCCAACAAAGTGGGGATATACCAAATTTGACTCATCCACCCAACCAAGTGGTGATATACCAAATGTCTATACATGAGTGAAATAGAAATTATTACATCATCCTTCCCATGCATAGTGGGGGTACAAATTACATCATATGACTAATGGGTCTTTAAAAGATATACATGACATTTAGACAAAAAACCTAAACAAGACCATGATATTCATCAACTATCATTCACCATATATTATTTGTACCATAGGCATCTATCAACAACATCATCAACCTATATATTTCCATCATCAAAAGAGTCACCCGAATCAAGACAATTATGTGGATCTATACCAAGATCTTCTAAGATAATGCCAACAATGCATTATTAGAAGCATATGATCCCTATGAACCTATGCCATACCATCATCAAATAGAGCAGATAAGTGACTAAACCATATTAGTCTACTTTTCCTTAGTCTATCCCACTACTTTTCCTCAAACCAACATATACTCGACAGTGTAGCTTGGAACTTGCCTATATATATGACTTGTCTTCATGAAACTTACATATGAGATTTAGAACACTGAAGTTTCACACTTTCAGCTCCCTCTAAGTCTGTCATGTCTATATACTCTGCTATGCCACATATTTCTGATTGTACTTCCTTCTTCTTCCATATCTTCAAGTGTGATGATGTTTTCTCCTTTTGGTATGGTGCCCATACTTTTTTCCTGCATTCCTTTTCTATATGTCCAAACTTTTTACATGTATACCATCTTACATGTTTCATATTACTTCTTTAGCAGTCAATGATTTTGTGACCAAACATATTGCAAGAAAGACAATATCTCTTAAAGTACCTCGAATGTGATGATCTTTCTGTGCGACGGTCTTGAACCATTCTACTTTTACTTCTTCCTGCAACATCTCCAAGATTACGACATACATAACACTCAACATTATTCATCTGAGAAAATAACCAACTATCACTTCCATAGTTTAGAGTAAAATATTTTCTTTCAAGCATTTCTTTCCTTGTTTGTTGATGGGGTTGATCTCTTATCTCCTTGTTGAGCATTTTAGGTTTTGCATTAGAGTTCCTTGCCTCACCCTATGAGCTAGATTCACCTTCAACAAATTTGTAGAAACCAAGACCAGTTTTGGTAGCAGGAGATCTTTGACTACTAAGAATATCATCCAAAATCTTAGTACTGTCTTGAAATGGTAACAATTTATCTTTTTCATCTAATTTACTTTTTAAGATATTTAACTCAACCTGATGTTGTTCTTCCTTTTCTATATGTTTCTTCTTTAATATTTCTTCAACCTTTCTTCCTTCTTCCACTTTTGCCTTAATTTGAGAATCTCATTTTCTTATTCTTTATCTTCTTGAGGTAGTTCTTCATTCTGCTTATTTTTGAAGATATCACTTCATCCTGCAACATTTGACATACTTTGAAGGCACACTTTAGCTGATATTTTAATATGGTAACTTCTTTGAGGGCACACTCCCTTTCATTAAATAGATCTTGTTGATCTATGATTATATCTGATGCTTCATTTACTTGTTCATCTTGAGGTGATTTGGAATCTGAATCCTTGTTTCCATCTAACGGCCAATTGTCTCTCTTGTTGTCATTGTTCCTTTGAGTTGTGTTCTTCTTTTGAGGTGCTTTCTTCTTTAACTTCTTTCACATTATTTCTATGGATCTCCTTCAAGCGATCAGGCTTCTACCAAAGGACCTACTCTAATACCAATTATTGGAAATAATACTAAAAATGGGGGGGGGGTTGAATTAGTAGTAGCAAATCAATAAATTTTTCATTTCCATAATCATATTCATATATGCTAAATCAGTGCAGGGAACTTCTGTGTACATGTGACTATATTTAAGGCAACTAGCGTATATCCGACAAACTTATGATTTAGTTAATTCATCATATGTTCATCTTTAATCAGTGCATTAGTACTTCATTATCCATATAAACACTAACCAAGTGGAGTAAAAATAGAACAGATCTTAACACATGAGAAACACAGATGAACACGATGATTTAAGGTGGAAACCCAATGAGGGACAAAAACCACCTGCTGTTGTCTTCTATTTAATACAAGAAAAACCTATTTAGAATATTGTACTAGTGCATACTCATACTAGTACGCAAGCACCCACCTACAAAAGGCTGCAACCTTCTCTTGTTCTACAGCTTCCACTCGAAGGGAGCTACAACCCCCTAGCTCTTGTACTAGCTGATCTCTTTACTAGTACGTAGGATCCGCCCTACTGAAGTCTCCAACCTTCACTCATTTTTCTAGCTCCTACTAGAAGGTAGCTCCAACCCACTGGCTCTTGTATTGGCCAATATGTTTACCAGTACGTGGGCACCAACCTATAGAAGGCTCCAACCTTCACTCGTTTTCCAGCTACTACTGGAAGGGAGCTCCAATCCCCTGTCACTTGTACTGGCCGATATTTTTACAAGTATGTAGGAATCAGCCTACATAAGGCTACGACCTTCTCTCTTCCAACAGAGACCATGCTTCATAAATTTTCAGACTGGATAGTCCTCGAATACAACACCATAAATTGAAGGCCACGTTGTATCCAATTTTCATACTGGACCCATCAACAACATTGAAGCTCAAAATCAATCACCACTAAAATACAAACATTTCATTAACCAATCATTAAATACTCAATCATCAATCTCTAATCTCTAAATCACCGAACCACTGAATCACTGAAGCTCTGTAATCAAAACATAGTCACCAGAACACAGAGCAGAACTCAAAACATTGCAACAACCATTGAAACCAACTGTAAATTCAAATATCTTATTCCATAATGTATATGCTACTATGATGATACGAAACAACATGTATACACACTTTTACCAAAGGGAACCCTCATACATATAACTTAAAAACTTCACAACTATTTCAAAATTCAGTCATACCTGGATCATAACATTTGCGGAAAAAAACATGAGTTAGTATTTAGATCTAATATATCAATGATCAAACCACATAATGATAATACATTCCAAGCCTTAAGATCCCGATCCATCATCCATCATCATCCACATAGGTGCATCCTTATTTCATAGTATGTAAAGCGTCACAAACCCATAACCTGCATACTGGATCTCACACTTCATAAGATATTCAATACTTGCACACCCTGGCCTAATAATCTTCTTCTCCTTTTATAGTTTTAGGCCTTTCTCAATACCATGGTCCAAAACTACTTACGACCAATACCTTGGACCAAATACCTAGGGTCAATACCTTGGAATAGATACCTTGGACCAATACCATGGATCAAAATACCATGTACCAAATACCTTGGACCAAATCTTAGTTTTCCAAGATATATGCTTTTTTCCTTCTGTGAAAGTGCAGGTGTATATTATAAGCTCATTTTCATCTGTTAACCCACATGTATATGCTCCTTTGTCAAGGTGAACCTGTGTATACCTCTCTTTATTCATTCTTTGTAGTCTGATAATTAATTATTTGTTATTGACTTGTTGCACTATGATATGTCATCTAAGTGAGTTGCCATCAAGGACAACACATGTATCTAATGCCAACACGGAGCTCTCCAAACCTGCCACATAGTACAATGGTGTCGGCCCAAAATAACACTTGAGAGACCCAGAGTTGATCTATCCTTACGACAAGTGGTCATTATTGTTTAATATGTCAATGGGTTTGGTTTCCATTGATGTTGGTTGTCTAGCCGGTAATCCCGTCTGGTGGTATGCTATTATATATATATTATGTTATTATTGTGTTAATCATTGGTCACTTGCAGGTCAATTGACTTGTTAACATGATTTGACTACTCGTCAGCTCGTGAACATACTTTCTTTAACCTTAAAATAAAATAGTTCAAACCGAACTCGTTTCCTTCCATTTTTTTACGGATCACTAGACATTTTAAACATGCTAAAAATTTCTCACTCTTGGTGGTCGAAACAATGCAATTTATCACCTCCTTAGCAAGAACTAACAATGGTGACTAGGGACCACGTGGCACACTCTCATTTGTTTGTACGACTGACTCGACAACTAGCGGGGCTACAAACCTCACCTACCACATGTTTTCACCTAATCAAATCTTGTCTATCTATACGGTCAGATCACCGTGCTCACTTCAACATCCATATTTCTTATGTCAACGTTCCAAGTGTCACGTGTGGGGCTTTCTTATGAAAAGTTTAGTTGTTTCCAAAAAACATTAGCAGGCCATAACTTCTTCAAACAATCCCGCATTGAGGTGTGGCTTTCACTGTTGGATTCAGAATGACGAGCTATTTGATTTTAGAATTGTTCCATGGTGTTCCAAGGGCTTTGAAAATTTGGCATTTTAGGATTTGAAAATTTGGCCTTTTAGGATCCTCCTAGATCATTAGTCAACAATAGATAATATAATGAAGGAGAGCATCATTTAAGTTGTCTACTTATCCTAGTAGATCTTCTAAAACAACTTTTACGTGTTTGACATGCCTTTTGTTATTGTGGTTGTTGTTCTTGTTGTCGATGCTGATCATTATGGTTTTCAGGAACCTTTAGTTTTTTTATGATTTCATCAACCACAATGAATTCATTTTTCTTCTTTTCCAAATTATTTTCCTATACCTGATAATTATGCAAGACCTTTTCATTGCATATGACATATTTTCTCGTAATGATTTTATGATTTTCATAACCATGTAAGTAATAACGAAAATCATTAACACCTTATCCAATAAAGGTACACTTATTTTATTTTTCCTCATTCTATAATAAAAGGCTTCCCAACAAAAAGCATTTAAAAATTATTAGTTTATATCTTTACCTGTCCATGCCTCCTCAGGAATACCACCACCCAAGGAACTTCAAGGCCCTCTATTAATTAGATAAACAACAATATCTACAACATTTGGAAAAAATTTTAAGGAATGTTCTGCATGCAATCTCATGCACCTTGCATTCTTTATGATTTTCCTATTCATCCTTTTTGATACACCATTTTCGTATGGTTCTCTAGGAACTGTCGTATCTCTATGCATTCCATGCTTTAAATAGTACTTATCAAACTCTTTGCTGTAGTATTCAACTCCATTGTTTGATTTGAGACACTTTAACCTTTTTCCTATGTCATTCTCAACCAAACCTTTCCATTTCTTGAAAGTATCAAATA
This sequence comes from Pinus taeda, assembly GCA_000404065.3. NCBI lineage: Eukaryota > Viridiplantae > Streptophyta > Pinopsida > Pinales > Pinaceae > Pinus > Pinus taeda. The sequence goes on along the minus strand of APFE031142543.1, from coordinate 59,675 downwards.
CATCATATTTATTTTGAATACAACAAATCCCATGTTTTCTTAGTTGCATCATCAACAAAAGTAACATAATAGCAATACCCACCGAGAGATGATGCATGAGAAGCTCCCCACACATATATATGTAGAAACAGTAATTTTTTTCTCTTCTTTTCCTTCCCAACTCTAATAAATCTAACTCTATCTTGTTTTCTGTAAACACAATTTTCATATAAATCCAAATCAACATGCCTCAAAGATCATAACAAATTTCTTGAGTGAAGAATATTCATCCCATTCTCACTCATGTTCCCAAGCCTATGATGCAAGAGTGCCATGTCTGCTCCTATGGAGGTTAACACATTAAGAAAATTAGAAATAACATTGCATAAATACAATGTACCAATATTTTTTCCTTTTCTTATTACGAAGGATTGTTTAGTGACCTTTCAGGTTTTTCCTGTAAAAGTATTTTACATAACCTTCACCTCCCAATTGCCATGTTAAAATTATACTTTTCTTTATATCTACAAAATATCTTACCTCTAATATCCATTGGTTTCTAGTGTGTTTGTTTATGAAAACCTTACCCATTCCAAATATTTTATAGGGTTTATCATCATCAAGATGAACTTTCCCAAAATCTCTTTGAACGTAGCCATGAAAATGTCTTCTATTAGGTATGGCATGGAATGAGGCCCTCGAATCGACCACCGTGGTGTCAATAATATTCTCTAAGGAAAGAATACAAACATCTTTCAACACATCATCTCTCAAGTTTGTTTCATGGTTGTTATCTTGTTCTCCATATCCTTCTTTTCCCTTTCAAAGATTTGCAGTCTTTCTTCAGGACTCCTCTATTTCTTCATTTCCAACACACTATCCCTCATCTAGACATGGATTTACCTTTCCATGACTTAATGTGATATCCTGGGTTCTTTCCTCTGTCTATTTTTCTTCCTCTAGTATTTGCAATCAAATAATTACCTATTGCCTCACCTGAGATTTTCCATCGCATTTCCTCACTAAGGATAGCACGAACAACATCATCAAACTTTAAAGTACTAGATCTAGAGACAAAGATAATAATAGTCATGACTAATTCATTCCAACATTCTAGCAATGAGAAAAGAAACAATATGGCCCTAAACTCATCATTTTAATTTACACCTATAGAACTTAACTAACTTGTAAATGTGTTAAATTCATTTAAATGATCAACAAAAGATCCAACTTCTAACATCTTCATCTTAAATATACACTTCACAAGAAAAACCTTATTTGAGGCTCACGATTTTTCATATAGTTTGGCCAATGGTGTTATTAAACATTTTTTTATCATTTCCTTTGAAATTCCGAATGCCACCAATGCTGCCAAACACAATTGTATTGCTCCTAATGCCTTTCGGTTACACATCACATTCTTCATATATCATACTCGTCAACTTCTTTGATTTTCCATTCAATCATAGGTAAACATATTTCTCATACATATGATTTTCCATTTGCATCTTCCATGGCTAATAATTATGGTCGTTAAATTTCTAGACCCTAAACCTACCATATTCCACCATTTCTCCTACTTGAACCAAGAACCCTTCTCTCTTGCAATCTTATTATCCAAATACACCTTCATCTCTAATAATAGTTGTTAGAAGTTAATTAATAGGGCAATGAAACACATAAAAATATTGTGGAAATAAAAACATAGAAATGCATAAAACAAGAGAGACATAGATATATGTGCTTCACCCAACTCGGGCTATGTCGATGGAGAAACAACTTGTCCTTCCTTTTATATTATCCAGGAAAATTAAGATATATGACCTATAGTAGATCTATTCTAATTTCCTCTTCGTTCTCACATAATATTCTATCTCCTATAAATTGAATAGTTAGGGAAAAATGGCAGCCATGAGCACTAGGGTTCCTTAATGAGGAGACACGATTTCGAGATAGTTTACCAGCTCTAGATCCTCTACAGTCTTGAATGGAAGTGAGGGGATTCAGGAATCTCGCCTTAGGTGGTTACAAAAAAATTCTTTACCCCCAAAGATCCATGGTATTTCTGGAAGTGGTTTTACTGAGGTCTATCTTTTTGCCTCCCGATGCACTGTGGCCCTTGCCCATCCCTTCGATTTTGTTGTTATTGCCTTTCGACTCCAAGTGCAGCCACATCTGGTTCTGTGCTCTCTCCCCGAGTAGGGGGGAAGGGCTTTGCGGTGGGTGTCTGTGGAATGGCTCTGTAGGTCATGGCTTTGGGTGGCAGAGAACACCACTCATATGTAGTCTCGAGACCATTTCCCCTATTTTATATATTATTTCATTGAGTGCAGCCTCTTTTTGGTTGTGGTTCAGTCCGTCCCCTCACCCTTCAATCTAGTTTGTTGCATATTTTGTTTTCATACTTCGTTGCGTCGTAGGGATTTTATGATGTTCCCAATTTCCCCAGGAACCCTTTGCTGATGTAGAGACAAGGCTATTAGGGTAAACACAATATACAGTGTGATGTTCCTCAATAAATACATCACACATAAAACAGGTTACCCTGTCAATATGGAAAATTTAGTATTCAAGGGCAGAATATTACAGGATAATCAACCCAAGCTCGAATACCATATCCTACCATATTTGACTAGATGCCACTATAATCCGTAACTTGAGACTTAGGGTAGGAGCAACAACACCCTGTTACACCAAAAATGCAAATGGGGAGGTGGGAAGAAGCACCGAAAAAGGCATGGGAACAAAACATAAGCAAAAAACTCAGGAAAAACCATTCAAAAACATTCTTCACGAGGGAAAATTTGTCACCGAACCAACCAAATAGGAAGGAAATGCACCAAGCCCATACATAGTAGAAGAACAGAGCCACACCCCAAAGCTAAACATAGACATGCTAGGAAGAGAAGATCATTGCACATATTTCGAATCATGAGCCATTATATGTCGTTTCAACTGCTTCTGGCCAAAACTGGTAGAACTTTTCCACTGGATTTTAACCAACCAGTCATTAGAATGTGAAATACATCTCTTCTCAAAGGATTCTTTATCGTAAAGTTCCCGACAACTGAGTTGAGAGACTCAATCCTTTAGGAAGGACCATGGTTCTCAAGTTCGATTGGCCTTTTCACTACTCCTTGGTTTCCTGAATTTGATGCAAATCGCATATTTGTCTCCAGCATGCGAGCTTGGGTTTGGATGCACAATCTTCCCCTACACTTTTGAGGCGACGAGGTACTTGCAGGAATTGGCAACAACATTGGGCAGTTCATTAAGGGTTACTTGCAGGCATTTGCAACAACATTTGGCAGTTCATTAAGACTCATACTCAATGAGTGGAAGAAAGGTTCTACACCTTTGCACAAATATGTGTAGAAGTAGACCTTGGCAAAGGCCTACGAGACAACATTTGCTTAATACAAACAAGCAGATTTGGACTCAAATTTTAGACTATGAGAACAAAACATTCAGGTGTAGTAATTGTAGGCAAAGAGGGAACCTACACAGTTCGTGTCCAGAAGCTAAAATGGACACTCGAAGAAAGAAGAGTCTTGGGAAACAACCCAAAGGTTGGCAATATCCCACACCAGAACCTGAAGAAGAGGTGGTCGAAGCTAAGGAAGGTCCAACTCCAAAAGGGAATAGCTAGACATCAATGGAACCAGAAACACAACGGTGATCGCCACAAGACCCAACTAAATCTCGGAATCACATGTTGGAATTAGAAATGGTACCTAAAGAAGGGGACATATGTGGGAACAAGTGCAATCACTCATCGAGTATCTCTGAATGACAAAAGGATCTCGCCATATTGGATGTAGGGAATCAGTTTGCACTTGTATCTCGAACACCATCTCAAGGGGAATGGCGAAGGGTCAAGAAAAGGAAGGGGAGGAAAGCTTAGTTTTTTCCCATCATGTAGATTCCTTGTTTTTTGTTTGTTTGTTTCTGATTACAATCGGCCTGTGACAAGATGCTGCTATATACTTGGCAATGCAACATGTAATTTTATTTTCATTAATAAAATTATGCCTTTTTCCTTGGAAAAAATATCCTCTATCTTTCCCACTCAAAATAATAATGCAGAGACACTATACAATTCCTTCATATAAAACAAAGGTTTTCCATCTAAAAAATGATAAATTAACATAACCTCTACTCTTAAATCATCTACTTAATGGACGGATGAAATTGACTACAAAATTATAATATTTCACAAGGTAACTTTTCATTTAGTTTTAGCTTCAGGGGCACTACCCTCGAACCCCTACTAAGTGGCGAGACAGGTTCATGAAATCGCCACCCTGTATCACAACAATCATACACGTGATATTTCTACCCCATTATGAACATGGATCCAATGTTGATGAAACAAAAATTCGCTGAAAAATCATGAAGATAACTAGCCTCCACACCCACCATGCATAACATAGTTGGACTCCTTACTCAATGGTCATTATTTATATTGTAATCCCATGAGTTATGGAGAAATTCTTAAAATAAAATGGAAAATACCATGTGAAATGGCATCATACAAGATTTTTATTACAACACTATATTCGACAATATTAATATTTGTGTGGCTAATGCATATTCCTTGCAAACTCACTAACTCGTTAGTTGGAACATAGATTTCTCATGCTCTAGAGGAAACGTTTCAAGTACTACGACTAGTGCCATCAACATAACTCACATATGATTGAGAGAATATCGACATCTACAAATCAAATGTAATCCAAGATATGTAGAGGTGATAGGAAACTCTCGAGAACACACACTACAAACAAAATAGCTATCCTATATAGTATGTACATAGTGATTATGTAGACAAAATCTACGCATAATATTTCTTGAGATACAACCCATTTTTGAGTTTCGTCAAGGGAATTCCTTCAATGTCTAGAACCTCAAAATCCTCTTTCATAAGTGCACGTTCAACTATATATGGACCTAAAAAAATTGGTTTGAGTTTCCAATCTCCTAATTTATTGGCATCATGGCCATACAAGAGAACCAAATGACCTTTTGAGAAGGACAAAATTTTCACATTTTGGTCAAATTATGCTTTTATACATTTTTTGTGAGCCTTGTTATCCACCACAACATCATGCCAAGAATCATTTAGATAATCTACGTGCAAAAAATACTATTGTTCAGTGGAGGTACTCACAAGAAGTTTGACTGCAAGTTTTAATGACGAAATTTCTCCTTCAATTAGAAGAATGAATGCTAGACCATACACAAACTAGAATGGTGTAAATATTGTCAAAGTTCATGAAAATGGAAATTATGCCCACAAAGATGAAAAATGATGGAATTCCAATCTATTTTAGGAATCCCTACCATGTGTTGAAGCATTTTTTTAAAAACCTTATTATTGCATTCTACTTGATCTTTGGCATGCAGTTAGTAGGGATTTGAGTTATCATGTCGTAATCTTAACTTGGCTGTCATTTCAAACGTGATGTAATTGTGAAAATTATTTCCATGATCTATTAATATAACCTGTGGCACATTAAATCATGCAATAACATGTTGAAAGAGAAATAATGAAGTATTTTTATACTATTGCCATATGTAGGCATGACCTGTGGCCACTTAGTGAAATGATATATATCAATGATTATATAGCCATGCCCTCTGACTAGGTGAGGGTTACAAGCCATAAATTCAATGCCCCATTTATAAAATGGCCAACAACGACAATAGGATGGAAAGGAGCACATGGAGCATGATCTTTCTAGTTATAGGTATGCCATGCATGACACTTTTGTACTACTAGGATACAATCTCTCAGCATAGTCATCCGAAAGTAACCAACACAATGCTTTTTGGGTGGTAATCATATCAAGACATATGTCCACCAAATGCTCCAATATGACATTCATTTAATGCTTTCTAAGCCTCCTCATGAGTGAGGCACCATCAAAAAATGATATCGACAGTAGGGTGATAAAGCGTATCATGGATTATAATGTAGCGTTGAGCCGGGGATCGAATGCGACAATGATAAGAACAATTGTTGGCTGGATGAAAAGTTTGGATCTGGAGATATATGATGATATCTCCACACTAGGGGTCAAAGGAGTTGATCAGAAACAATGTTTCTTTGAGAATAAACTCGTTAGTTGTTGATTGTGACTCAGAGGAGGGAAGATCTCATATCAGTTTCGCAAATAATAAATATTTCTGATAATTGGATTTAATGAAACAAAAATTAAACTCTTGTTGAATTATGATCAACTTCAAGTATACCCCCCCCCAACAATTGATGTGATAGGATGTAGGTCATAGGGTTACATTCAGAAACCAGAATAGTCTGGCGAAGCAGAATATAGTGACGAAATATTTTAATAGCTTTCATAGATTCCAAAGATAACTTTACAAGGCGAGAGTATTTGGCTTTTTTATCATTAAAATAATGACTCAAGTAGTAAATAGGGTGTTCATCACCTAAGTCATCTTGTACCCATTGAAATAAGGAATTGTTGAGACGGGGGTTGAATCAGTAATTATGAGATTATTTTTCTTTTTCTATTATGCTTATAGCCCCTTATTATATTCATTTACTTGTGAGATAATTCATTCACAAAATATGTGACCAACAAATTCAAACATAGATCTTCATACATAAATCACATGAGAAACACACACATTTGACAGAGTGTTTTTCACGTGGAAACTTAGAGGGAAGAAACCACTATTTTTTTTTCCTAACGTAAATTAAGCACCCACTTAATTACATATGTTTTTTTGTGAGCACCCACTCACAAGAGGTCCCGACCATATTTGGTAAGAAATCACCAACTTTCCGAGAGGAACCAAGCTCTTTAGAGTGCAGACACAAACCTGATCTTGCCATTGTTCTACTATTTCATACAATTTTCAAACTAAAAATAGAGGCATACAAATTACAAGTAAAATACAAACATGGTTGGTCACAGATTCAAATTTTGAACTCTGTCTTCTATGCTCTCATGCATCATTTCCTTACTAGCTGCTCACAACGAAAATTCCTCAACACTCTACCTCATCTCTCAAGGGCTCTCTAATCTATGCTCTTCAACACTACACTTCCTATTTTTTCACTCAGTATTATCCTCGGTTCTTAGACCTCACTATCTCTTTCCACACCTCTCGCACCACAACTCTCTTTCAATCTCCTAAAACCCCCAATTGTTCAATTTCAAATGAAGGTTTTGTTTCTCATAGCCACTCTGCACAAGGTTATCTCTATTGTCTATACTCTAATTGCTCAAATGTACTTTGACATGGGTCCTTCTTCCATTGTTACATCCTTCGATAGTTTCTTGTTACAGTATTGAATCGAAGATGGTCCATGGAGCTTTTTATTGAACAACTGCATCAATCTCCATGCTGATAAATTAAATGTCGTATGATCTCCACACTCCTTCGAGAGTCCATTCTTACTTATCTCTCAAGAGAGGTTGACAGTCCTTAGGGATGGATATTCAGACTTAATTTATTTCTCTCAATTGTGCACATGAAGCAGGCGATTGATTTATTTAATCAACATAATCATCTCTAAAAAATGATGTCCTTGATTCCTTCTTACAAAGTATTCTCCATTTTTATCCCATTTCAATGATCATCTCCCTTCATCCTACATTCAATTCTAGGTATTTTGGCCCATGCATCCTTTAACTCGTTGTACTACTTCATTGGAACCCACCATATAGTAACATACACTACCGGAATGTTACAGTAATGTACTTATCTGATATCATGGGGCCCCTTTTCCTTCAGATTCTTTAGCAAGTGTTTTCTCATAAGACTCGACATGTGACTTATGACCTAGTAATATATCAAATGCCCCAAATCTTGTACTTTACTCAGCTAAAATATTATAGTATTTTTTTGTATGATATCCTTGGCTCCTTTCTCAATTAGATCCCTCTATGTTTTTCGTCTCATTGGACAAAGAGATGTGACTAGGTCTTAGCTCTATATCGGAGCCCCTCAATATTGTAACTCTCTCAATTGAAATGTTATGATATTTCTATGTCTCATATCCTATCGTCTAATATTCTTACATCACCATACACTTCCCTTTATGAGACCCACTTACATGCCACCATGTTTTCATCTTGAGGAGAGAGAAAGAGCTTCAATCATCCTTAACTATGCAACAATTCCTTTGTTAACTTTCTCGGAAATCCTAAATGGTTTTTAACACTTTCAGCCCTGTTGCATATCGTAACTTCTAAAAGCTCCTCTCTTAAGAAGTTATGATATTTTGATATCTCATATGGCACATGCTCTGATATCCCGATATCAAATACTCCGATGTCTTAATGTTCTGATGTTACTATGTGCTAATCTCTGGGGTTCTGATATCAGGTCCCTATGGGCTACTATCTTCGATATTTCATCCTTCTTCACCCTTCAAGTCCTCAAATTTTGGCATACCATATCTTTTGATCAAGGAGTCCATTTTTAGATTTTCGTATAATGTCAAAAAGATCTTGGAGAGAACTTTTCAATAGATAAGGTCTGATGTAGGATTCAAGTCCATCTTCTACCTCTTAGATGGTTGCAAACTCTCTCCCACACTTTTCTCTGTGACTCTTCTTCTTGTGCTTGGAATGTTGAGCTCCCAACCACCATAGTCATAATTTTATGGTTGCTACTACAGTGATTCTCTACATGAATTCTGCAGCTACCATGGAACTTCATCTAGTCCATCACAATAGTCAGCATCTTATGGCTTTTCCAGTAAGCATTCTACTATGATGATTTTCTACAAAGAACTCCAACAACCATGGGATTCCTCCTAAACAACATAGTAGTCATGATCTTACATATTTTCCAACAAGCCTCCCACTATGATGATTCTCTACATAAATCTTGTGGTTACCATAGGTGAGTTCTTGAGCCTTTACCACATGCATATACTATGACAAGTGTTCGTGGAAGTCTCGTTGACATTATTGGCAACATTAATGCCAATGCTAACACAACCACCACTAATTGTCCAACAATATCCCCCTTTGGCATTGACGGAAACACCATAAGCTCCTTCTCAAGATAGGGATGGTCTTCTCTCATGTCCCCAGTAATCTTGTAGCCCTTTGACATCAATGGCAAGTAATACTTCTTGAATGCTCCCCCGAAACTATTACAGCCTACACTTCTATGGCTCACACATGCTAAGTAGCTACCACCCCCTACCAAAATGAAGTGATTTGGAGGGAGGAGATACAACCCCTATTTTCTTCCTGAGATATTAAAATGGTTCTCTTTCGAGTACCTTACTAAATATATCTCCCAATTGCTCTTTAGTGGTCACATATTTAATTCTGGCAATATTAGTTGCAACATGTTCCCTCAAGAAATGGAACTTGATAGGAATATGCTTCGTCTTTCAATGTAGATTTCAAAGTTTGCTTCATCCATAGAATCTGCATACAATAGGCGACAACAACAATATACTCGCTTCAAAAGCCAAAAAAGAAATAGAGGCTTTTTTCTTGCTAACCCATGACACTAATCATTTTCCCAAGAAGAAAGTTGCACCACAATTACTCTTATTATCATCAAGGGTTCTAGCCCAATATGCATCCATCTAGGCCTTAACCTTGAATTCTTAGCTCTTAGCGTACCACAGTCCATACTCTGTTGTTCCTTGAAGATATTTGAAAATCCTCTTGACAACAACAACATGACCCTCACGAGGGAAAGCTTAAAATGTTTCCACAAGATCCATTGCTTGCATGACGGCTAGCCTTGAATTCATTAGATACAATAAGCTTCCTATTGTTGATCTTTATTCAACGTGATCTACCAACTATGTTCCTTAACAATGATGTTCCATCTTCCTTGCATAACTTGCAGCCTATATTCATAGGTGTGCTTACTAGTTTGCAATCATCTTACCCAAATATTTTCAGTCTCCTAGAGATATTTGGATTGGGATATAAATACTCCTTACGGAGAATGAGAAATTTGCAGACCTAGGAAGAAAGACAACTCTCCCATAATGGACATTTCAAATTCTATTTACATACATTTTTGAAATTGATGGCAAAAATAAGTCTAACAAATGTGGCTGTTGTGAAGTTGTTTATTGGAGTAGTTGGGATTGTTATTATTCTAATTTGTAAGTGAATAAGTTTGTGTAAAATTTTACAAGTGTTTTTACTAAAATAATATATATCTATTAACCATTTAGTTAAGTAATTTCAAATCAAATGATGTTTATTAATGTATTGGTGGATGCTTTGTTGATCCTTCCAATATTGAAATACTATATTAAACTAAACATTAGCAAAACTATTTAACACTTAACAATTTCTTTTTTAAAGGGTTTTTTTTATTTTTAAAGCTGTTATCATATTTTGGTAGGTTTATATGGAATAATGAAATTTTAAATCTTAATAAGTATTT